>CM042537.1:7040166-7230166 GCA_023630585.1 Cranoglanis bouderius
TAATTTATTTAGTTATTATTTATTTATTATTTTTTGGGGGAAAAACAAAAGTATAAAATATACATTTTATTTTAATATTTAAATTTTCTAAATAAGAAGTGTGTGTTGTTCAATTATGGCATATTTTGTGTTTTGCATGCTTTATGTGTATGTATTTAAGTATACAGAATGGCATTTTTTTTTTTTATAAATATATTTTATATTGATATTTAACTTTATTAATAAAATAGTGTGCTGTTCAATTAGCATGTTTTTGTGTTTTGCTTTGGTGCCGAAATTGGTACAGAGTACCATGGAATTTTACTAGTATTGGTACCAACTACTGAAATTTTGGTACCGTGACAACCCTAGATGAGATATCCTGTGTCTGGCCATTTTTAGGTAAATTTAACCATCTCTGAATAAGTAATGTTTAATTATTTCTATTGACTTATTATTATTATTATTATTATTATTATTATTATTATTATTATTATTATTAATAACAATTAAGTAGATGAACTGTTGCCTGCTAACAGTAGTTATTATTACTCAATTTTTTTATAAGTAATTAGCTGTGTAATGTATTGAGTAATATTAAGTAGACTTTACCTAATTTCATTTAGTATGCCATAGCTGTTAAATTGAGGTACTCTTTACTCAAAAATATAGGATGAAATCTACCCAGACTAACCGAGTGCAAATTGTTACCTCAATTTTACTGAGTAGATTCTATAGGTTTGGTTTTACAGTGTAATGAACAACATAACAAGCAAGCGATTTTAAAATATACAGTATTATATTATTATGAGAAATAGCCTAGTCACAAAAAGCTACAGTACTGTGCAAAAGTTTTAGGCACCCTATTTTTTTAGTACAAACTTTGTTATAGATTTTTTTATTTTATGACTTCTACATTATCAAGTCAGTACAAAAACATTTTAGATTCCCCAACATTAGTTTTCTAGCGCAAAATTAAATTTTACAGAAAAATTTTGAATGTCATTAAAGAAAGCAGCATATTACATAAGAGACAAAAAACACAATGAAGGCTGCTGGGTTTTGTTGCAAAAATAAGAAGCAAGTGTGAAAGCAAAGTCACCAGAAGATCTGTGGCTGGTTCTGCAAGATGATCAATAAAACTTACCAGCTAATTTCTTTATAAAACTACACAAATTGTACTGGAGACTACTATTTTTTTTTTTTTGTCACACCAAATATTGACTTTGTTCCATGTACTACTGTTTACTGCTCTCACAGTTTTGTATTTATTTATTTATTTTAACCATGTAGAAACATTTAATTTCATTATTTTGAAGGCATCTTTGCTCTACAGCATTTCTTTGCATGTGCCTAAGACTTTTGCACAGTACTGTAAATGCTTTTCTTGAAAGCTTTTATTTCAAGAAGGGTGAGAGCACATCCAGAACCATGGATAGATCCCACAAAGCTGGCTTATATGACATGTGCCCTTCAAAACACAATATATGAGAACGTGTTGTCTGACAGATGTTCTTTCAAACCCCACATGGCATGCAGAAAAGACATCCAATCATTAAGAGTGAAAAAGGTTTCATCCTTATCCAAAAAAAAAGTGACCCAATAGCAGTGAATGTTGGATGGAGCAAATGGGGGTGATTACTCCTGAAGACTGTGCTTGGGCAGTATCCAGTATCCTCTTCTCCACCACAGTCTCCACTATGCTCAGTATGGAACTCATGTCTGATCCAGTTCTCTTAATGATTTTGTTAAGTCTGTTGGTGTGCTTTGTATTGAGGCCAATTCCCCAGCACATAGCAGCATAGAAGATGGCATTTGACCCAACAGACTCATTGAATGTTAGTAGCAGCTGATCCCGCACTCCAAAGGACCTCAGCCTCCTCAGATAGAGTTGCCTTGTCGTGTTTTGTACAGGCTGTGCACGTTCATGTCTCACCTCAGTTAGGCACTCAGGTGAACACCCTGGTACTAGGTCTGTACCACCTTAGTGTTCTGACTCTCAATGATGACCAGAGCTGGAGCAGGTTTCTTCTTATGGAAATCCACCACAGTCTCCTTTGTCTTGCTGGTGTCAAGCTGACAATGGTTACACTGACACCATGCCACAAAGCTATTAATCAGGCACCTGGGCTACTCCTCATTCCCTTCCCTAATACACTCCACAATAGCAGTATTATCTGAGAACTTCTGCATATGTCAAAATCTGAGTTGTAGAAGGTGAATAGGATGAGAGCAAGAACAGTCCCCTGTGCTGCACTCATACTGCTTACAGTCTTCTCAGACATACAGTTCTATAACTGCACATACTGGGCTTACAGGTTAGTATGTCAGTGATCCAAGACACCAGGGCAGTGTCCAGCTATGCTGCACAAAGCTTCTCCCCCAGCAGTGGGTAGGACAGTGTTGAAGGCACTTGAAATGTTTAAAAAAATCAATGCTCTCACTGTGTTCCCCATCATCTCCAGTGAGAATAAGCAGTGTGTAGCAGGTAGATCACAGCATCATCTACCCCCATATGTGAGAGATAGGCAAACAGTAGGGGATCCAGTACTGAGCTCACATATGTCTTGAGGTGACCTAAGGCAAGCCTCTTGAGATATTTCATCAGGTGTGATATCAGCACTACAGGTCTGTAGTCATTCAGCTCCCTTGAATTCTTCTTCTAGGGTACTGGAACTACAGTACGCAGTATGTCTTCCAGAGTGATGGGACCTTTTTCAGGCTCAAGTTGTAGTATGGTTGTGCTGGTTTTTAGTTGAAACCCGTGTTCCTTTTTCCACAGCTACTTTGTCCACAGGCCCAATGAGCAACCGTGGCACATAGAACAGATTTTTATGGTTATCTTGCATGTGTCTGACGGCACAGATTGTGCCAACCACACTTGTGGGGATGGCGCAGTGGTGCAACGGGAGAGTGATGTTTACAAACAGAAGTGGTGTCCCCAATCTGTAAAAAGTTTGGCACGGCACAAGTAGCCCTCTTCACCAATGTCAGATCAGCTCAGTGGTTCATTGTGGTGGAGCTGGACACTTACTCTACTTATCAGTGGTCACTGGGCATGAAGTTTTACGATTAGGAGGTTGGTGGGAATGCGTCACTTAATTATAAAAATAAGAAGCGTTCCGTCATGTAACAACAAAGTGAGTATTTAGAAAATACATGGTGTCCCAAAAGTCTCCATACATAGGGGCAACACTTTTTAGCAAAATATCCTCCCAAATTTTTCAAAATTAATTTATATTATATATAGTTTTTCAGATAGCCTTTAAGAATGCCTTTGACAAAAGAAGAACATGTCAAAATCATTGTCATTGCTGGATTGGGAAGCTGTCGCAAGGTTGCAATGGACTTTAACAGGAAACATGGCAAGCACATTACACATGACCCTGTTGCCAAACTTATTAACAAATTGATAAAGACCGAAAGTGTTGTTTACCAACCGAGAAGTGGACATCCATGAATACCCACTGTAGACACCATGTAGCCAACTATTTGGTCAACACATATAAAATGAAGCTGTGTTAAAAAAAAAAACAGTAGGAAAATATACATGAATGAAACAACTGCAGATAACTCACTCTTTTTTTGTTTACCTGTAAATATCACCAAGAGTTTAAAACAACCAATAAAAAGGTGGGGGGCAAACAATTTTAATAAGTGATTTTTAATTGGAAATGGTCAGCTTTGTTTATTAGGAACAATAATGATCATTGATTGCTTGTTGGGAACAGTGGCTCACCCAGGTGTCAGTCAGGCTTTACACACTGGTGGTGAGTCAAGAGAACCTGCTCTCTCAACTGGAGATAAAGAAATATTGACAGTAATGTTCCTTCAGAAAATGTAGTCATAACAAATGATAAAGCACTATTTATTTCAATAATACTGTATCATATAGTGTGTTACTGTGGGTTTAGTACTTCTTTGATACTATTTCATATAGTAGTATGACAGGATGGGACGTGACAGGGACCATGAACAGACAGGGACAGACACAATGGTACCAACTTATCCATAGTGCAGCTTTTCTCAGCACAAGCACTTTGTGTTTATATTTAGTTACCTTTTTTTATTTATTTATTTTTTTTACACATGACTTTGCATAACAACAGGTTTAATTCTCTGACTAAAAGGCATGGCATCATATCTGTTATGCAAGTTTATTCAAACTTGAGGGGCGTGATCAATTTCTAAACTATAAAAGCATAAGGGCTGTTACAACCATAAATCATTTGATTGTGACTTTTTACAATTTTTATAGTGGTAGCATCCAATATATGAGGTATTTCTTTAAACTATATTCATGAGCCTGACGGAGTTTAACCAATCTGATCGCTGTGTGCATTTCTCCTGTCCAGAGAGATCTGTATCTCCTGCAGTTTATATCTTACTGTATGTGTGTTCAGCTGCTGTGGTTCTCCTAACAGTGTGTGGAAATCTGCTCGTCATCATTTCTGTTTTTCACTTCAAGCAGCTTCACACACCGACCAACATGCTCGTGCTCTCTCTGGCTATGTCAGATTTCCTCGTTGGCACTTTAGTGATGCCGCCCTTGTTCATCTGGGCCATTGAGTCCTGCTGGATTTTACATGGTGTTTTTTGTCTGTTTGTTTGGTTGACTGCTTGTTTCCTCATGAGCTTATCTATATATCGTATTGTTCTGATAGCTGTTGATCGATATTTGGCTCTCTCAAACCCATTTCTCTACATGAACAAAGTCACTTTGAGGATCACTTGTGCCTTTTTTTGGATTGGTGTGTGTGGCTGGTGTACAATGCAGCAATCCAGTATTTTAATGGAAACTTCATGACTTTTGTAACGTGTCCCGGAGAGTGTTTTTTTTTTTTTTTTTATTATTAATAAGTTTTGGTCTATGGTTGATCTTGTAGTAGCTTTTATATTTCCATTTTCTGTCATAATCATATTGTATACTCAAGTTTTTATAGTTGCTAAAAATCATGCCACTGCTATCAGAGAGCTTAATTATCAGACACAGTCTAAAACACAGAAAATCACCTCACACTCGATGAAATCTGAGAGAAAAGCAGCTAAAGTCCTCGGCATTTTAGTTTCTGTGTTTTTTGTGTTTACTTACATATTTTATTTACAGTTTATTAGGCGATGTTATTGAACCACAATTGGGAATGTACCAGATAGTCTCAATCATGTTTTGTTTTAATTCCACCATTAATCCGATTATTTATGCTCTGTTTTATCCGTGGTTTAGGAGGTGCATTAAGTTAATTATAACTCTGCAAATATTCCAACGAGACTCTGAATTAATAAATGTTCTTTCATGAATAAGTATAATGTGCCTAACTGTTGCTATTATATTATACAGTAGCTCACAAAAGTGAGTACACCCCTCACATTTTTGTAAATATTTTATTATATCTTTTCATGGGACAACACTGAAGAAATGACACTTTGCTACAATGTAAAGTAGTGAGTGTACAGCTTGTATAACAGTGTAAATTTGCTGTCCCCTCAAAATAACTCAACACACAGCCATTAATGTCTAAACCGCTGGCAACAAAAGTCAGTACACCCCTAAGTGAATATCCAAATTGGGCCCAATTAGCCATTTTCCCTCCCCGGTGTCATGTGACTCGTTAGTGTTACAAGGTCTCAGGTGTGAATGGGGAGTAGGTGTGTTAAGTTTGGTGTTATCACTCTCATACTCTCATACTGGTCACTGGAAGTTCAACATGGCACCTCATGGCAAAGAACTCTCTGAGGATCTGAAAAAAAGAATTGTTGCTCTACATAAAGATGGCCTAGGCTATAAGAAGATTGCCAACACCCTGAAACTGAGCTGCAGCACGGTGGCCAAGACCATACAGCGTTTTAACAGGACAGGTTCCACTCAGAATAGGCCTCGCCATGGTCGACCAAAGAAGTTGAGTGCACGTGCTCAGCATCATATCCAGAGGTTGGCTTTGCAGAATAGACGTATGAGTGTTGCCAGCATTGCTGCAGAGGTTGAAGGGGTGGGGGGTCAGCCTGTCAGTGCTCAGACCATACGCCGCACACTGCATCAAATTGGTCTACATGGCCGTCGTCCCAGAAGGAAGCCTCTTCTAAAGATGATGCACAAGAAAGCCCACAAACAGTTTGCTGAAGACAAGCAGACTAAGGACATGGATTAATGGAACCATGTCCTGTGGTCTGATGAGACCAAGATAAACTTATTTGGTTCAGATGGTGTCAAGCGTGTGTGGCGGCAACCAGGTGAGGAGTACAAAGACAAGTGTGTCTTGCCTACAGTCAAGCATGGTGGTGGGTGTGTCATGGTCTGGGGCTGCATGAGTGCTGACGGCACTGGGGAGTGTACTGTGACATGTACTGTGACATGTACTGTGACATACTGAAGCAGAGCATGATTCCCTCCCTTCGGAAACTGGGCCACAGGGCAGTATTCCAACATGATGATAACCCCAAACACACCTCCAAGACGACCACTGCATTGCTAAAGAAGCTGAGGGTAAAGGTGATGGACTGGCCAAGCATGTCTCCAGACCTAAACCCTATTGAGCATCTGTGGGGCATCCTCAAACGGAAGGTGGAGGAGCGCAAGGTCTCTAACATCCACCAGCTCTGTGATGTCGTCATGGAGGAGTGGAAGAGGACTCCAGTGGCAACCTGTGAAGCTCTGGTGAACTCCATGCCCAACAGGGTTAAGGCAGTGCTGGAAAATAATGATGGCCACACAAAATATGGACACTTTGGGCCCAATTTGGACATTTTCACTTAGGGGTGTACTCACTTTTGTTGCCAGCGGTTTAGACATTAATGGCTGTGTTGAGTTATTTTGAGTGGACAGCAAATTTACACTGTTATACAAGCTGTACACTTACTACTTTACATTGTAGCAAAGTGTCATTTCTTCAGTGTTGTCCCATGAAAAGATATAATAAAATATTTACGAAAATGTGAGGGGTGTACTCACTTTTGTGAGATACTGTATATAAAAAACAAGGCAACATTGTGGGGAACTTGATTTGGTTCAATACCTTGAGAAATACAGATACACATTATAAAGAGAATGTCAAAAATAGTAGAAATGAAAAAATATGGGCCAAAGACATTTAGTCATTTAAAAATGTATTTCTCCTTCAACATGCGATTTTTATGAGACAATAAAGAAGCAATACTAGAATTATTTATTTTTCAATGCTAATGAACATTTTTCTATAAAATGAAGTGTTCAGATACAAATGCACCTCATCTTTGTAAATCGCCACGTGTACATTGTTATACAGTTATAATAATAATAATAATAATAATAATAATAATAATAATAATAATAATCAAGTTTACTTTATATTGCGCCTCTAAAAAGCCTCTCAATGTACTTTACATGGGAAAAGAAAATAGAAACAGAAGTGCATAGCATAAAACAAGGTGTATACACATGTTAACAATACAATACGATTAAAAAATAATAACAATAATAGTAATACTATATATTTAAAAAAAAAAAAAGTCATCAAGTAAAGCTATTGTAAATTTGTTGCTTCTGGATAATTTGTTGATTACTTCCTATAATGAACATTTGCCTGGGGGAATAATTCACTAGGCAGTGTATTAGAGAAACTAATGAACAACATAACTAACAAGTGATTTTTAAAATATACAGTATTGTCTTCTTATGAGAAACAGTCCTAGGCACTAAATGCCTTTCTTGAAAGCTCTTATTCCATATTTCTAAATTTCTAGCATTCAAAGGTTGATTGAACAGTACCAATGGGAAAGAAGAGTGAAAAACAAAGCAGTAAAACTTTAAGACAAGTCACTGGCTTTAGAAGTGAACGCATGGTTAGGCAGCAGTATAATCTTGAAATGACCAAAGATAAAGTGCGCAAAGAAAGGGTACTCAGATAAAGCTTGACATTTATTCACCCCCTTAGCACATGTCACTGTCCAGATGTTGAAAGGGTAATGGGGAGAGCATATCCAGAACCATGGATAGAGCCCACAAAGCTGGCTTAAATGACATGTTCCCTTCAAAACTCAACATATGAGAATGTGTTGTCTTGTTCTTTCCAACCCCAAATGACATGCAGAAATGACATTCCCACCTTAAGAGTGGAAAAGGTTTCATCCTTCACCAACAAAAAGTGACACACCGCAGTCCATTTCTGCTCACATTCTTGAAAATGCACACTGTTTGCTATCATACAGCACTCTGAATAGTGGAGATTGTTATCCCAGAAAGCGATCTACAGCATCTTTAGACCTACATTTTTCTCAGATCTGTCTGAACGTCTGGCTAAAGTATTCATTCTCTATTTCTGGGTTTCCCCTTGAAGAAGAGATCTGCTTCTGCATTTATTAGTCCCTGCAAAACATAAATCAGAATACTTCTGTAAATACAGTTGTGTAGAGATGCCTCCGATTTTACTCACAGAATCACAATAATAACCTTGGGTATTAGCTGCAGGTTGAGAGAATAATTTTGGTTCTTAAATAAAAATTATTTTATGAAAGATTTAAATAGAAATTGTTGATCAATTTTTATAATGAATATTTGCCTGACATGACTCTAAGACAGGAGTGTCCAAAGTCCGGTCTTAGGGCCAAATGTGGCCTGCGGCTTCTCTATTTTAATGTATGATAGGTTTTCCTTTCACCTGACGCTGACAGCAGACTTTAACACAGTTAACGAAAATGCATGAGCCTTTTTTTTGTCTGACTCCATCTGCAAACTAATTTACAGAATGATATTTAGTCATGGTTACAGACAAAAAGTGCAAAGTTAACAGTGAGAAGGTCCAGTAAGCATTAAAAATAACAATTTAATTTAGGATAATGTTAGTTTGTCCAGTAATTTTGGTCCATGAATACACATACACATACAGTTGCAATCAAAGTTATTCAACCCCCATTGCAAATTAGGTTTATTGTCAAAATTCAACTGAAAATGCAACTTATAATGACTTCTCCAGTTTTAAAATTATTCAACCCCTTCATGGCAAGCATCTTTAGTACTTAGTAGAGCACCCTTTTGCTGTTATGACCTGCTGCAAACGAGATGCATAGCCAGACACCAACTTCTGGCAGCATTCCTGAGGAATCTTAGCCAATTCCTCATGAGCAATGGCCTTCAGTTCAGTAATATTCTTGGGTTTGCTTGCTGCAACCGCCTTCTTCAAATCAAAATGTCAATGAATCCATCTTGCCTTCCACATGCTGCAGGTTTCCAGTGCCAGAGGATGCAAAGCAGCCCCAGAGCATCACCGAGCCACCACCATGCTGGACTGTGGGCAGTGTTTTTTCTTCATTCTTCTTTCTCTAGACATACCGCTGATCCATCATGCTGAAAAGTTCCAGTTTTGTTTTATCACTCCACAGAACAGAATCCCAAAACTTCTGTGGCTTATTTATATGATTTTGAGCCGGCTTTTCTTGTGCTTTTGGGTCAATAGTGCTGTACGTCTTGGAGTTCTGGCATGGAAACCATCTGCGTTTAGTACGTGCCATACTGTGCTCACTGAAACCTCAGTGCCTGTTGCCACCAAGTTTTGCTGCAGGTCTTTTGCAGTCACTCGATGGTTTTTCACAACCTGCCTTCTCAGAAATCTGGTTGCAGCCATTGATAGCTTCCTTTTTCTGCCCTGTCCAGGTATTTCACGTATTTTCTGCCCCTAGCCAGTTCAGGTATTTCATGTGTTGCAGCTCAAGTACACCTGGTGCAACTAATGAAGCCTTTGATTAGTTGCATAAAGTGTGCTTGAGATAACACCTCTTTTGCATATTTGTGCTGTTGTGAGGGATTCTATTCAGGGGGTTGAATAATTTTGAACTTGGAGAAGTCATTATAAGTTGCATTTTCAGTTGAATTTGGGGAAACCCCTTGAAGCATTTGTTGTGTTGAACTATTTCAATTGCTTTTGTTTGATCTGTTCATTGCAAACAGCTGAATGTCTGTAAATGTTGACAATAAACCTGGGGTTGAATAATTTTGATTGCAACTACAGCCGTGGCCAAAAGTTTTGAGAATGACACAAATATTAATTTTCCCAAAGTCTACTGCTTCAGTGTTTTTAGATCTTTTTGTCAGATGTTACTAACTGTTACTGAAGTATAATCACAAGGATTTCATAAGTGTCAATGGCTTTTATTGACAATTACATGAAGTTTATGCAAAGAGTCAATATTTGCAGTGTTGACCCTTCTTTTTCAAGACCTCTGCAATTCGCCCTGGCATGCTGTCAATCAACTTCTGGGCCACATCCTGACTGATGGCAGCCCATTCTTGCATAATCAATGCTTGGAGTTTGTCAGAGTTTGTGGGTTTTTTGTTTGTCCACCCGCCTCTTGAGGATTGACCACAAATTCTCAATGGGATTAAGGTCTGGGGAGTTTCCTGGCCATGGACCCAAATGTCAATGTTTTGTTCCCCGAGCCACTTCGTTATCACTTTTGCCTTGTGGCAAGGTGCCCCATCATGCTGGAAAAGGCATTGTTCGTCACCAAACTGTTCTTAGATGGTTGGGAGAAGTTGCTCTCTGAGGATGTGTTTGTACCATTCTTTATTCATGGCTCATGGCTGTGTTCTTAGGCAAAATTGTGAGTGAGCCCATTCCCTTGGATGAGAAGCAACCCCTCACATGAGTGTTCTCAGGATGCTTTACTGTTGGCATGACACAGGACTGATGGTAGCGCTCACCTTTTCTTCTCCGGACAAGCTTTTTTCCAGATGCCACAAACAATCGGAAAGGGGATTCATCAGATAAAATGACATTACCCCAGTCCTCAGCATTCCAATCCCTGTACTTTTTGCAGAATAGCAGTCTGTCCCTGATGTTTTTCCTGGAGAGAAGTGGCTTCTTTGCTGCCCTTCTTGACACCAGGCCATCCTCCAAAAGTCTTCGCCTTACTGTGCGTGCAGACGCACTCACACCTGCCTGCTGCCATTCCTGAGCAAGCTCTGCACTGGTGGTGCCCCGATCCCGCAGCTGAATCAACTTTAGGAGACGGTCCTGGCGCTTGCTGGACTTTCTTGGGCGCCCTGAAGCCTTCTTCACAACAGTTGAACCTCTCTCCTTGAAGGTCTTGATGATCCGATAAATGGTTGATTTAGGTATAATCTTACTAGCAGCAATATCCTTGCCTGTGAATCCCTTTTTGTGCAAAGCAATGATGGCTGCACGTGTTCCCTTGCAGGTAACCATAGTTAACAGAGGAAGAAAAATAATTTCAAGCACCACCCTCCTTTTAAAGCTTCCAGTCTGTTATTCTAACTCAATCAGCACGACAGACTGATCTCCAGCCTTGTCCTCATTAACACTCTCACCTGTGTTAACGAGAGAATCACTGACATGATGTCAGCTAGTCCTTTTGTCGAAGGGCTGAAATGCAGTGGACATGTTTTTTTGGGATTAAGTTCATTTTCATGGCAAAGAGGGACTTTGAAATTAATTGCAATTCATCTGATCACTCTTCATAACATTCTGGGGTATATGCAAATTGCCATCAGAAAAACTGAGGCAGCAGACTTTGTAAAAATTAATATTTGTGTCATTCTCAAAACTTTGGCCACGGCTATACTCCAAACATGGTCACAAGCTGACAAGTACATAGCTCCATATTATGTATATGAGGCCCGACATGTGTATGATGTGAGAAGAAAAAGGGTGAAGTTGGGTGCATTACAGTGGTCATGGGTCAAACGTGACTTTGTTAAATGTCTAGGCTCAGGGGCTGCAGCAGAACCTGGACCTGTTGCAGCAGTAATGTCAGACTTGGGCCCTGACAGTCAACTTGAAAAAGACCAAAACTCTCATATTACAGAAGAGTCTCAGGGACATTCACCATTATAACATTATATCACACAAAATGTACAGTATCTCACAAAAGTGAGTGCACCCCTCACATTTTTGTAAATATTTTATTATATCTTTTCATGGGACAACACTGAAGAAATGACACTTTGAAACAATGTAAAGTAGTGAGTGTACAGCTTGTATAACAGTGTAAATTTGCTGTCCCCTCAAAATAACTCAACACACAGCCATTAATGTCTAAATCACTGGCAACAAAAGTGAGTACACCCCTAAGTGAAAATGTCCAAATTGGGCCCAATTAGCCATTTTCCCTCCCCGGTGTCATGTGACTCGTTAGTGTTACAAGGTCTCAGGTGTGAATGGGGAGCGGGTGTGTTAAGTTTGGTGTTATCGCTCTCACACTCTCTGGAAGAGTCACTGGAAGTTCAACATGGCACCTCATGGCAAAGAACTCTCTAAGGATCTGAAAAAAAGAATTGTTGCTCTACATAAAGATGGCCTAGGCTATAAGAAGATTGCCAACACCCTGAAACTGAGCTGCAGCATGGTGGCCAAGACCATACAACGGTTTAACAGGACAGGTTCCACTCAGAATAGGCCTCGCCATGGTCGACCAAAGAAGTTGAGTGCACGTGCTCAACATCATATCCAGAGGTTGGCTTTGAAGAATAGACGTATGAGTGCTGCCAGCATTGCTGCAGAGGTTGAAGGGGTGGGCGGTCAGCCTGTCAATGCTCAGACCATACGCCGCACACTGCATCAAATTGGTCTGCTTGGCTGTCGTCCCAGAAGGAAGCCTCTTCTAAAGATGATGCACAAGAAAGCCCACAAACAGTTTGCTGAAGACAAGCAGACTAAGGACATGGATTAATGGAACCATGTCCTGTGGTCTGATGAGACCAAGATAAACTTATTTGGTTCAGATGGTGTCAAGCGTGTGTGGCGGCAACCAGGTGAGGAGTACAAAGACAAGTGTGTCTTGCCTACAGTCAAGCATGGTGGTGGGTGTGTCATGGTCTGGGACTTCATGAGTGCTGCCGGCACTGGGGAGCTACAGTTCATTGAGGGAACCATGAATGCCAACATGTACTGTGACATACTGAAGCAGAGCATGATCCCCCCCCTTCAGAAACTGGGCCGCAGGGCAGTATTCCAACATGATAACGACCCCAAACACACCTCCAAGACGAACACTGCCTTGCTAAAGAAGCTGAGGGTAAAGGTGATGGACTGGCCAAGCATGTCTCCAGACCTACCCATCTGTGATGTCGTCATGGAGGAGTGGAAGAGGACTCCAGTGATAACCTGTGAAGCTCTAGTGAACTCCATGCCCAACAGGGTTAAGGCAGTACTGGAAAATAATGGTGGCCACACAAAATATTGACACTTTGGGCCCAATTTGGACATTTTCACTTAGGGGTGTACTCACTTTTGTTGCCAGCGGTTTAGACATTAAAGGCTGTGTGTTCAGTTATTTTGAGGGGACAGCAAATTTACACTGTTATACAAGCTGTACACTTACTACTTTACATTGTAGCAAAGTGTCATTTCTTCAGTGTTGTCCCATGAAAAGATATAATAAAATATTTACAAAAATGTGAGGGGTGTACTCACTTTTGTGAGATACTGTAAATGTGTAAAGAATATAATTATTTGGGACTAAACATGACCTCAAAAGGAACTTTCACTCCCAAAGTCATCCAGAATTCAGTAAAGTACTCAGAAATGCAAGACATAATGGGTGCTGAGACAAATTCAGGCTGATTCTCATTACAAGAACGATGAGCCACACTCATAGCACTGCAAAGCCCTGCAATGCCAAAAGCATAGCACAGCTTAGCTTACCATTGACCTCAGCACACTAACACACACCAACACTACATTAACATACACCAACACTACATTAATACACACGAACACTACACTAACACATACCAACTCTGCAATAGCACACACCACTACACTAGCGCACACTAACACTGCACTAACACTTTAACACTACACTAACACACATCAACACTACACTAACACACACCAGTACTACACTAGCACTACACTAACACACATCAACACTACACTAACGCACACCAGTACTACACTAGCACTACACTAACACACATCAACACTACACTAACACACACCAGTACTACACTAGCACTACACTAACACACATCAGCACTACACTAACGCAAACCAACACTGCACTAACACACACCAACACTCCAATAACACACACCAACATTACACTACTATACATCAACAGTACACTACCACACACCAACACTACACTAACACACACCAACAATGGACTAACCTACACCAGCACTACACTAACACATTAATTCTACATTAACACAGACCAACGCTACACTGACACATCCACAATCAACTAAAACACGTCAATACTACACCCCAACACTAGACCCTGAGTCGGCATCTCACAACTATAAAACTTTATTTTTAAAAAGTATTTTGATTTCAGTGAAGCTTCCTGTGAACTTTTTTAAAATAAACTTCAACTCACAATTCTGAGTACTGCAGCTTATGTGTGTTTTTGCACAGTGCATGACTTAAAATATTGCCAAATGCCTAGTCTATCCTAGCACCCCAAGTTTATCAATGTGCCAGACTAGCTTAGCTTTGCCAACCACACTGATGTTGATGCAATGATTATTTTGCAATGCATACTTTATCATTGAAGTTTAAGGTTATTTTTTACATTACATTCATAATATGAACATTTTAAGACATAATGACATCATACTAATTGTATTAAACTGAGAGAAATGGAGTAGGTAATTCACTCAGCATCATCATGTGCCCTTTAAAATGCCCCAATTTACCTGGATATCTGTATAACACTGAAGATGTGTTGATTTATAAAGATGAAATGTGTCTTTGTGTCATCTGAATGCTATTTTTAACTGACAAAAAAAAAAAAAAAAATAATTAATACATACTGTATTCAGTATCATTTCACTATTGCTTCTTTATTGTCTCATTACAGTGTTTACAACAGAGATTACATGAGAAATAAAGTTTTAAATAGAATAAATGAAACAGTGGTCCATATTACAAATATAACATCAGATGTTTACTTTTGGCCATAAATAGAATGGATATAAAATTCTACACACCCCTGCTATTTTTATAAAAGGACACGACAAAAACTTACCAGGGAGGCTGTCAAGAGACCTGCAGCAAAATTAAAGGGGCTGCAGGAATTTTTGATGAGAACTGATTACTCTCTGCATGTAACAACAATCTATTATATTCTTTACATTCCGGGGCTATGGGGTAAGGTGGCTAGATGGAAGCCCTTTCTCACAAAAAACATTCAAGCTCAACTAAATCACCTCAAACCATGTGGCAAAATGTGTTATGGTCTGATGAGGCCAATTCCAAAAAGTATAATAATTCTATAATTCCAGAAGGTATGTTTGGTGCAAAAAAAAGAAGGAAAACACTAAAAGAATACCATACCCATGGTTGTGGCAGCATCATGCTTTAGGGCTGCTTTTCTTCAGCCAGAACTAGAACTTTTATCAACGTGGAGGGATGAATAGCTACAAATACCATTCGATTTTAGTGCAAAACCTTCAGGTGTCTGCTAGTAAGCTGACGAACCAAAAGTAGATCAATGTTTTTTTAGCCAGAGCCCAGACCTGAATCCTACTAAAAGTCTGTGGGGTGACCTAAAGTGGGCTGTGTACAGGAGATGCCCTCACAATTTGACAACTCTAGAATGTTTTTGCAAGAAAGAGTAGGAAAATGTTGCCAAGTCAATATGTGCCACGCTGATAGCCACTTACCCAAAAAAAACCCCGAAGTGGTGCTTCAACAAAGTATTGGTTTAGGGGTGTGCACACTTACGCAACTAGGTTATAGTAAGTTTTTAATTTTTTCTAGTTTTCCCTAAAATCTGATTGTCACTTTCAATTTTTCTACGTTGTAATTTCACATTGATTTGTTACATCAAATCATTCACACGATTTATCTTGGTTTATTTTTTTTTTTACATCACAAAAACCTGCCATTTTAATAGGGGTGTGTACAAATTATATATATATATATATATATATATATATATATATATATATATATATATATATATATATATATATATATATGTAAAATTTAATAAATATTGAATGTTTTGTTCATTTCCTGTGGCAGCTGACCTGTGAGCTTTGACTTGGGATGGCATGTATGCCACCAGATACCGAACCAAACCATCCTGGCTAAAGGTGGATAAGGACAAGGAAGGAGTATTAGACGGAATGTTTCCCTTTGGAAAGTTGCCTGACGGATCTTTGGAGAAAACAAAAGTAATCTGCACAGTTTGCAAAGCCACATTTAATTACCACAGAAGTAATTTGTCTTTGACATATCATCTAAAAGCAAAACACCTTACCAAAACTACTTCTATGGGACCACGCCAATCTATTTTACAGAAGTGCGGTACTTCTGGGCAAATAACGTAACCTGTAAGTGATAAGGTAACTAATGCTTTGGCTAATTGGATAGCTAAAAACTGCCACCCAATTAACATAGTAGAAGACAATCGACTGAGAGAAATCATTTGAACACTTGAACATGGAATATTGTTGTTAATTTTCATTTATATTAGTGCTATTAAGAAATTATTGCCTTCTAAGCTAATTTTAATGCCCTTGATAGTTTTGTAATTCAGCTGGCACATTAACATATAGGCCTGGGTTTTGTTATTATTTCTGTTTGTGCATATAAGAAATATGCTATTCAAGCCTAATTATGTATCTAATATATACACATGGATTTGATTTAAAATCCATGTGTGTTTATTTGAATGGTTTGATTTGTTAAAAAAGTTTATATTATATATAATATAATGTGCAATATTTGGGCACATCATCAGAAGCAGTGAAAAAATGCTATCTATGAAAGAACATTGATTAATGCAGAGTCTGTCTGGAATATTTGCAGTGTTATAATTAATTTAATGCACCTCCTAAACCACGGGTAAAAGAGAGCATAAATAACTGGATTAATGGTGGAATTAAGATATGCCATGATCAAAACTTTCTTGAATGTTTCTAACTGCAGTTCAACAACATCACCTAATAAACTGTACATAAAATAGGGAAGTAAACATACCAGAAACACAGACACTAAAATGCCGAGGACTTTAGCTGCTTTTCTCTCAGATTTCATTGAGAGATTCATTGTCATTTTCTGTATTTTAGGCCTTATGTGATTATTAAGCTCTCTGATAGCAATGGCATGCTTCTTAGCAATCAGAAAAACTCTAGCATACAATATTATTATGACAGAACATGGAAAAATAAAAATTACAACAAGATCAATTACAGACCAAATCTCATTCATGGAGTAAAAACACTCTCCAGGACACATTACAAAACCTGTGAAGGTTCCATTGAAATACTGGAATGCTATGTTATACACCAGACACAGACACCACTTACAATAAACAGCAGTGCACACAGTCCTCCTAGATAGTGTTTGTGTAAAGAAAAGGCTTTGAAAGAGCCAAATGCCGATCCACAGCGATCAGAGCGACATTATAGATGGATAAGCTTGTGAGAAAACCAATAATCAACCACACACACATGCAGAAATCTGTCCCAAACATCCAACATGACTCCATTGTCCAGATTAACACCGGTGGCATTACTAAGGTGCCGACAAGGAAATCCGACACAGCCAGGGAGAGCACGAGCATGTTGGTCGGTGTGTGAAGCTGCTTGAAGTGAAAAACAGAGATGATGATGAGCAGATTTCCACACACTGTTAGCAGAACCACAGTAGCTGAACACACATACAGTAAGATATAAACTGCAGGAAATACAGATCTCTCTGGACAGGAGAAAAGCACACAGCGATCAGACTGGTTAAACTCCGTCAGGTTCATGAATACAGCATTTCTCTAATGTCTACAGAGTTTAAAGGAATATCCCATATACTGGATGCTACTACTGTAAAACATTAACTGTAAAAAGTCATAATCAAAAGACTCAAACAGCTCTGGCATTTTTATTGTTTAGAAATTAATCACGGCCCCTGAGTTTGAGTGACAGCATGATACATTTGATGTCATGCCTTGTTGGAACAAAAGGCCTAGTAGTTATTGGTGAGAGAACAAGATTATTAGAACCTATTATAACTAACCTACTAAATCTGTCTGTAACAAAGCCTCAAATAAACAGCAAAACAAAGTGCTTATGCTGAGAAAATCTGCCTTATGAATAAAGAACGTGTTGAAAAGGATGACAAAAAGACAATTTCATAAATAAATCATGATGTGATAGTGAGTGTACCTGTATCTTCATGGCTATATTCTTCATGCAAACTACCATACAAAATACTATCCAAAAAAGTGCTCCACCTACAGTAAAGGAACATGTTGTGATTTGATACATTATGATGATCATAAATATGAACCACTGACAGGATATTATCTCAATACTATTTAATGCAGTAGCATAGTGATTTCACATCACAGGCCATCTTAGTCAGGATGGACAATACAACAGTATTAGCCCTGAACATTTGTCAGGAAGGAATTAATTCCCTCCAATTACACAATGTATCTCACCTGGAGATTATGTGAGCCACTGTTCACTTCACTTTAAATGCAGGGCCTAATAAATGCAGAACCAGATCACTTCTTCCATTGGGTGTTGTCACACAAGCTCACACGTGTATAAGCATCATGTTTTACATTGATTTCAGCATTAGCCTTGACTGTGGATGTTGACTCATGATGAGTCCTTCTAAGAGGGAAACTTCTGTCAGTCTATGGTTCTGGATGTGCTCTCCCCATCACCCTTTCAACATTTGGACTGTGACATCTGCTAAGAAAATGAGCAAACTTCAAGCGTTATCTGTGTGCACTTTCTTTGCACACTTTATCTTAGCTCATAGCAAAATTACATTGCTGCCTAACCATGCTTTCACTCATAAAGTCAGTAAAGTCAGTGACTTGTCTTAGAGCAGGGGTGTCCAAACCTTTTTCAAAGGAGGTCAGATTAGATCTCATCAAAATATCTGAGGGTAATCTGAGTTTATTTACATCCAAACTGGGTGAATGGTGTAGGTCTTAAAGCACTTTTTATATACAGCCGTGGCCAAAAGTTTTGAGAATGACACAAATAGTAATTTTTACAAAGTCTGCTGCCTCAGTTTTTATGATGGCAATTTGCATATACTCCAGAATGTTATGAAGAGTGATCAGATGAATTGAAATTAATTTCAAAGTCCCTCTTTGCCATGAAAATGAACTTAATCCCAAAAAAACATGTCCACTGCATTTCAGCCCTTCCACAAAAGGACCAGCTGACATCATGTCAGTGATTCTCTCGTTAACACAGGTGAGAGTGTTAACGAGGACAAGGCTGGAGATCACTCTGTCATGCTGATTGAGTTAGAATAACAGACTGGAAGCTTTAAAAGGAGGGTGGTGCTTCAAATTATTGTTCTTCCTCTGTTAACTATGGTTACCTGCAAGGAAACACGTGCAGCCATCATTGCTTTGCACAAAAAGGGATTCACAGGCAAGGATATCGCTGCTAGTAAGATTCCACCTAAATCAACCATTTATCGGATCATCAAGACCTTCAAGGAGAGAGGTTCATCTGTTGTGAAGAAGGCTTCAGGGCGCCCAAGAAAGTCCAGCAAGCGCCAGGACCGTCTCCTAAAGTTGATTCAGCTGCGGGATCGGGGCACCACCAGTGCAGAGCTTGCTCAGGAATGGCAGCAGGCAGGTGTGAGTGCGTCTGCACGCACAGTAAGGCGAAGACTTTTGGAGGATGGCCTGGTGTCAAGAAGGGCAGCAAAGAAGCCACTTCTCTCCAGGAAAAACATCAGGGACAGACTGCTATTCTGCAAAAAGTACAGGGATTGGACTGCTGAGGACTGGGGTAATGTCATTTTCTCTGATGAATCCCCTTTCCGATTGTTTGGAGCATCTGGAAAAAAGCTTGTCCGGAGAAGAAAAGGTGAGCGCTACCATCAGTCCTGTGTCATGCCAACAGTAAAGTATCCTGAGACCACTCATATGTGGGGTTGCTTCTCAGCCAAGGGAGTGAGCTCACTCACAATTTTGCCTAAGAACACAGCCATGAATAAAGAATGGTACAAAAACATCCTCAGAGAGCATCTTCTCCCAACCATCCAAGAACAGTTTGGTGACGAACAATGCCTTTTCCAGCATGATGGGGCACTTTGCCACAAGGCAAAAGTGATAACGAAGTGGCTCGGGGAACAAAACATCGACATTTTGGGTCCATGGCCAGGAAACTCCCCAGACCTTAATCCCATTGAGAATTTGTGGTCAATCCTCAAGAGGCAGGTGGACAAACAAAAACCCACAAACTCCAAGCATTGATTATGCAAGAATGGGCTGCCATCAGTCAGGATGTGGCCCAGAAGTTGATTGACAGCATGCCAGGGCGAATTGCAGAGGTCTTGAAAAAGAAGGGTCAACACTGCAAATATTGACTCTTCGCATAAACTTCATGTAATTGTCAGTAAAAGCCATTGACACTTATGAAATGCTTGTGATTATACTTCAGTAACAGTTAGTAACATCTGACAAAAAGATCTAAAAACACTGAAGCAGTAGACTTTGTGAAAATTAATATTTGTGTCATTCTCAAAACTTTTGGCCACGGCTGTACAGTGGTGCTTGAAAATTTGTGACCCCTTTAGAATTTTCTATGTGTCTCCATAAATATGGCCTAAAACATCATCATATTTTCACACACGACCTAAAAGTAGATAAAGAGAACCCAACTTTTTTGTTTTTAATTTTTTTTTAATTTGTTGAAGAAAATGATCCAATATTACGTATCTGTAAGTTGCAAAAGTATGTGAAGCTTTGCTTTCAATATCTGGTGTGATTCTCTTGTGCAGTAGTAACTGCAACTAAGCGTTTCCGGTAACTTGATCAGTGCTGCACATCGGCTTGGAGGAATTTTAGCCCATTCCTCATGAGAGAACAGCTTCAACTCTGGGATGTTGGTGGGTTTCATCACTTGAACAGCTTGCTTCAGGTCCTTCCACAACATTTCTATTGGATTAAGGTCAGGCAATTCCAAAACATTAACTTTATTCTTCTTTAACCATTCTTTGGTAGAATGACTTGTGTGCTTAGGGTGGTTGTCTTGCTCCATGACCCACTTTCTCTTGAGACTCAGTTTACAGACAGATGTCCTGACATTTTCCTTTAGAATTCGCTGGTATAATTCAGAATTCATTGTTCCATCAATGATGGCAAACTGTCCTAGCCCAGATGCAGCAAAACAGGTCCAAAACCATGAACTACCACCACAATGTTTCACAGATACATTTTTCCAATAGCCTTCTGGCTTGTCCATGTGATCTTTGAACTTCTTTTTGGAGAGCAGTGGCTTTCTCCTTGCAACCCTGCCATGCACACCACTGTTGTTCAGTGTTCTCCTGATGGTGGACTCATGAACATTAACATTAGCCAATGTGGGAGAGGCCTTCAGTAGCTTAGAAGTTACCTTGGGTTCCTTTTGACCTCACAGACTATTACACATCTTGCTCTTGGAGTGATCTTTGTTGGTCTCCACTCCTGGGGAGGGTAGCTATGCTCTTGAATTTCCTCCATTTTACACAATCTGTCTGACTGGGGATTGGTGGAGTCGAAACTCTTAAAAGATGGGTTTTTTTTAACCTTTTCCAGCCTGATGAGCATCAACATCTCTTTTTCTGAGGTCCTCAGAAGTCTCCTTTGTTTGTGCCATGATACACTTCCACAAACATGTGTTGTTAAGCTCAGACTCTTGCAGATCCCTGTTCTTTAAATAAAACAGGGCGCTCACTCACACCTGATTGTCATCCCATTGATTGAAAACACCTGACTCTAATTTCACCTTCAAATTAACTGCAAATTCTAGAGGTTCACATACTTTTGCCACTCACAGATATGTAATATTGGATCATTTTCCTTAATAAATAAATGATCAAGTATAATATTTTTGTCTTGTTTGTTTAATTGGGTTCTCTTTGTCTATTTTAGGACTTGTGTGAAAATCTGATGATGTTTTAGGTCATATTTATGCAGATATATAGAAAATTCTAAAGGGTTAACAAACTTTCAAGCACCACTGTATATCCTCCATTCTCCTCCTGCCACTCTGATGACCTGGGACTGTGCAGTGGATGCTGCTTGACAAACTTGTTGTGTTTTGGTTGTTTCTAGTTTCTTCATGTGGAGTGTTTAAATCAAAGTGTGGATGGCTATCCTTGTATGCAGGCTGGGAAATGAGGATAACCGAGGCTCATGTAGCAACAGATATGTATGTGCAGTGAAACCCAGAGTGAAACCACAGATGCCCTCACCTCTCCTCTGCCAACTGTCCTCCAGCTTCTCTTTAACACTTCAACTTAAATTATACCTGCCATAACTGTTAAGTGCTCAGAGTTGATACTTTCTTTAGATCTCAAATAAAAATTCCTGTGAAAGCTTTGCTAAGTAAAATTAGTCTAATTTGATTGTGTATTTTTGTACCCTGCATGACTTATTCATTCACTTATTCATCAAACAATATAGAGTGAGTCATTCACTCAGCATCCTCATCTGCCCTTTAAAATACCTCATTATGCCTGGGTATCTGTACAACACTGTAGATTTGTGGATTTGCAAAGATGATATGTGACTTTGCACCCCAACGCTGTTCATTTTGCAGAAGAAATGTCATTAACATTGAAAAATAAATATGATTTTACCTTTGCTTCTTTATTATGTCAATGTGTTAACAGCAGAGATTACATGTTAAGAGAGAAATAAAGTTTTAAGCTGCCAAAATGTAACTTATAATAGTTGTCTTCATTACAGATCATTACATAACATCACAAATAAAAAAAAAAATCACAATAAAAGTAGAATGTTAGAATTTAGTGATACATTAATTTGTACCATTATTGACATTTCCTCTTATAATGTGTGTCTGTCCTTTGTTAATGTTTTAATTCTTATTTTTAGCATCTGTAACAAATCAAATGACCACTATCCATATAAATGATAACAAACCAAATGCTATTATTATATAATACTTTTATAATATACATTATATTAATGGTGCAAATTTGATTTGTTACTTATGTTTTAGTTATATATAATAAAATAGCAATATTTGGGTACACCATAAGAAGGAGTGAAAAAAGTCTTTTCATGAAAGAACATTGATTAATGCAGAGTCTGTCTGGAATATTTGAAGAGTTACTGTTAATTTAATGCACCTTCTAAACCATGGGTAAAACAGAGCATAAATAAATGGATTAATAGTGGAATTAAGATAACCCACAATCATGAATTGATTAATAGTTTCTGTCTGTAGTTCAATAACATCACCTAATAAACTGTAAATAAAATATGGAAGTAAACACACCAGAATCACACACACTAAAATTCCAAGGACTTTAGCTGCTTTTCTCTCAGATTTCATTGAGTGTGAGGCGATTTTCTGTGTTTTAGACCATGTGTGATTATTAAACTCTCTGATAGCAGTGGCATATTTCTTAGCAATCACAAAAACTCGAGTATACAATGTGATTATGACAGAAATTGGAAATATAAATGAATATACAAGATCAATTACAGACCAAACCTCATTTACAGACATAAAACACTCTTCAGGACAAAGTAGAAAATCCATGGAGCTTACATTGAAATAAGAGAATGTTATGATATATGTTAGACACACACACCAATTAGAATAAACCACAGAGCCCATCATCCTCCTAGAAATTTTGTTTGCATAGAGAAATGGGTTTGAGAGAGCCAAATACCGATCCACAGCGATCAGAGCGACATTATAGATGGATAAGACCATGATGAAACTGCCAATTAACCAAAAACTGGTGCGGAAACCTCTCCCAAAAATCCAGTATGACTCGATTGTCCAGATTAACACTGGAAGCATCACTAAAGTGCCAACAAGCAAATCCGACACAGCCAGAGAGAGCACGAGCATGTTGGTTGGTGTGTGAAGCTGCTTGAAGTGACAAACAGAGATGATGACAAGCAGGTTTCCACACACTGTTAGAAGAACCACAGCAGCTGAACACACGTAGAGTAAGACATAAACTGCAGGAGATACAGATCTCTCTGGACAGGAGAAATGCACACAGCGATCAGACCGGTTAAACTCCATCAGGTTCATGAATACATCATTTTAAAAAGTCTTCAACATATTGAAAAATAACACAATAAAATAACACAATAGGTTGCCTTTGAAAAACAGCAACAGTACAAATTCATAATCCAATACATGATTGCACAACCCAGGTCTGATATTTTTGTAGGTTATAATTTGACCACGCCTCCAAGTTGATTAATAGTTTCAGACATATGATGGCATAGGTTGTTGAAATGGAAGTCTTACATGTTATTTAGCCACTTGTTTGTTTGTTTGTTTTTTTAAGTAACTATTATATGTAAGAAAATAAATGTTACAAATAGCACACAATTGTTTCGGATCCTGTAGCATACATTAAGATTTACCTTAACTGTAATTCAGCGGCCTACCCTTGTTGTAGCATAACTATGCCACTGTGCAAAAAGCATTTTCTTATATTTGAGTACATTTTCTACTAAAAGCAATCGAACCTCTGTTAAAAAATAATAAACTCTTCCCTTAGCATTGTGTACCAAAGCCGTTAAACTGGCTGTTGTCATACAGTACCATTGTGTAGAGCCCTGTGTGTGTGTGTGTGTGTGTGTGTGTGTGTGTGTGTGTGTGTGTGTGTGTGTGTGTGTGTGTGTGTGTGTGTGTGAAGGAGAACTTGGGAGACAGGTGACTTTTTACAGAGCTTTGTGTGTCCTTTTATTTTTCTGCGCTTTAGTTTTCCTGCAATGCTTTTCAGTGTGTGCCTCTTCCACTTAATTAATAAACACAAACAAAACCAAACTCTATGCCGCTCGCAGCTTGTTTTGTTCACATTCAGGTTCTGTATTACTTCGGTCTGTACTAATGTACAACTAGTGTGTTAGTGCAGTGTTGGTGTGTGTTTGTGCAGTGGTGGTGTATTTTAGTGTAGGGCTGGTGTGTGTTAGTCCATTGTTGGTGTGTGTTAGTCCGTTAGGACACCATCCAAACATCCCAGTTCACCACAACCTTCTATGCATGTGAGCCTACCAGACCTGCTCTTTTACCTAAGAAAAAACTATTCACAAAAGGCTTGACTAAACACATATGTTTTCAGCCTGGACTTAAACACTGAGACTTATTTAGCTGGTGTCTCTCATCTGGCTTTGCTGAAACATACAACTGTGTGTCATCAGCATAACAGTGTATGCTAATACCATGTTTATGAATAATTTTGCAAAGAGGTTGCATATATAAAGGAAAGAGCATTGGGCCTAAAACAGAACCTTGCGGAACACCAAACTTTACCTCAGTATGCGTAGAAAAGTCACCATTTACATCTACAAACTGATAATGATCAGTCAAATAAGACCTGAGCCAGGAGAAGGACGTTCCCTTAATGCCAACAACATGATCCATGGTATCAAAAGCTGCACTAAGGTCAAGCAACACAAGCAGGGAGACACAACCCTGATCAGAGGCCAGTAGTAGTTCATTTACCACTTTTACCAGCGCTGTTTCTGTGCTGTGATGAGGCCTAAATCCTGACTGATACATTTCTTGAATGTTATTCCTGTGTAGATATGAGCATAGCTGCTGTGGTACAACCTTTTCTAAGATCTTAGAGATAAAGGGGAGATTTGATATTGTCTTATAGTTGGACAGTTGACAGGGGTTGAGGTCAGGTTTTGATATCAGGCGTTTGATAACTGCTAGTTTAAATGATTTAGGTACATAGCCAGTGCTAATGAAAGAACTGATTATTTTTAGAAGAGGTTCAATTGCTTCTGGAATTATTTGTTTTGAGAAACATTTAGGTAAAGGATCTAGTATACAAGTTCATGATTTTGATGAGGAAATTAGTGAAATTAGTCTCTCTATGGGGAGTAAAATATTCTAATTGCTGATCTGATATTATATTATTTACAGGGTTAGTTATAAAACTGTCTGGTTTTAAATTAATAGTCTGAATTATTATTTTTTTTTGCCTGAGTGTTAGTGTAGTGTTGGTGTGCATTTGTGTAGTGTTGGTGCGTGTTAGTATACTGTTGGTGTGTGTTATTGTAGTGTTGGTGTGTATTAGTGTAATGTGGTGTGTGTCAGTGTAGTGTTGGTGTGTGTTAGTATAGGGTTGGTGTGTATTAGTGCAATGGGGTGTGTGTCAGTGTAGTGTTGGAGTGTGTTAGTATAAAGTTTAAGTGTGTTAGTATAATGTTGGTGTGTGTTAATGTAGTGTTGGTGTGTGTTAGTGTAGTGTTGATGTGTGTTAGTGTGCTGAGGTTCAGGACCAGCTCAGTTAGAGGAATCTATGCTGTGCTAAGCTCTTGGCATTGCAGGGCTTTGCAGTGGTATGAGTGCAGCTCATTGTTCTTTAAATGTTATTTAAATGGAGCCAGTATTTAATGATGTTGTTTTTAGTAATAATGAGAATCATCCTGAATTTG
Organism: Cranoglanis bouderius; assembly: GCA_023630585.1. Taxonomy (NCBI): domain Eukaryota; kingdom Metazoa; phylum Chordata; class Actinopteri; order Siluriformes; family Cranoglanididae; genus Cranoglanis; species Cranoglanis bouderius. Next base: position 7,066,492 of record CM042537.1, read on the forward strand.
GCTCTACACCCCTTATGTGTTGAGTTTCTGAGAATTCTGCATATAAAATTGCAGCATTGGATTGGGAGTTTTGGTTGGTGAGTCAGCTCCACACCTCACTACTAGATAGAACAATAGGATCTTTGACTGAGTCAAGTAGTTTGAGGCTAACTTAAATTGGTATTTGAGCAGGGATATGTGACAGAATGCCCTGCATGCTTTGTCTGTCAGATCATTGACTGTGGGAGTGAGTTTATTTTGAGATTATGTTTAGTCCTAAGTAATTATATTCTTTACACATTGCTGTTTTGTGATCTAATGTTGTGGAGGTGAATGTCCCTGAGATCTGACTCTTTTCTGTAATATGAGAGTTTTGGTCTTTTTCAGGTTGAGTGTCAGGGCCCAAGGGTCACATTACTGCTGCAACAGGTCCAGGTTCTGCTGTAGCCCCTGAGTGGTGCATAGACATTTAACAAAGTCACAACATGACCTTTGACCCATGACCACTGTAATGCACCCATCTTCCAGTTTCTCCTTCTCCTTGTCCAACTGTCTTAAAGGAAGATTCCTGTGAAATCTTTGATGAATAAACTTAGTTTAATTTGATTATGTGCATTTTGCACAGTGCACAGTGTATGACTTATTCAATCATTTATTTATCAAACTATATTATTAATGCAGACAAATAGAATGAGTCATTCACTCAGCATCCTCATCTGCCCTTTAAAATGCAAAATATATAATACAAAATAAATATATAGATAAAGATTTTACTTTTGCTTCTTTATTATGTCAAGGTGTCTACAGCAGAGATTACATGTTAAGAGAGAAATAAAGTTTTAAGTTGCCTAAATGTAACTTACAATTGTGGTGTACATTACAGTTTTAATATCAAAAGTGATTTTTATTTTTTTATTTTTTTTAAATCAGAGTGAAAACACAAATGTGTCTTGTTTTTATAAACATCTTTGAATTTAGCAATGTACATTAATTTGTACTGTTATTGACAGTCCATCTTATGTGTCTGTGTTTTGTTAATGATTTAATTCTTATTTTTAGCATCTGTAACAAATCAAATGACCACTATCCTTATAAATAATAACAAACCAAATACTCTTATTATATAATGTAATACTTTATAATATACATTATATTAATGGTGCAAATTTGATTTGTTACAGAAGTTTTGGTTATATATAATATAATAGCAATATCTGGGCATACCATCAGAAGGAGTGAAAAAAAAAAAAAACTTCATGAAAGAACATTGATTAATGCAGAGTCTGTCTGGAATATTTGCAGAGTTACAATTAATTTAATGCACCTTCTAAACCACGGATAAAACAGAGCATAAATAAATGGATTAATGGTGGAATTAAGACAACCCACAATCATGAATTTGTGAATAGTTTCTGTCTGTAGTTCAATAACATCACCTAATAAACTGTAAATAAAATATGGAAGTAAACACATCAGAAACACAGAAACTAAAATTCCAAGGACTTTAGCTGCTTTTCTCTCAGATTTCATTGAGTGTGCGGTGATTTTCTGTGTTTTAGACCATGTGTGATTATTAAGCTCTCTGATAGCAGTGGCATGTTTCTTAGCAATCACAAAAACTCGAGAATACAATATGATTATGACAGAAATTGGAAATATAAATGAATATACAAGATCAATTACAGACCAAACCTCATTCACAGAGAGAATACACTCTCCAGGACACAACAGAAAATCCATGAAGTTTGCATTGAAATAAGAGAATGTTATGCTATATGCTAGACACACACACCAGCTAGAATAAACCACGATGCACATATTCCACCTAGAGATTTTGTTTATGTAGAGAAATGGGTTTGAGAGAGCCAAATACCGGTCCACGGCGATCAGTGCGACATTATAGTTGGATAAGACCATGATGAAACTGGCAATTAACCAAAAACTGATGCAGTAACCTCTCCCAAAAATCCAACATGACTCAATTGTCCAGATTAACACTGGAAGCATCACTAAAGTGCCAACGAGGAAATCCGACACAGCCAGAGAGAGCACAAGCATGTTGGTTGGCGTGTAAAGCTGCTTGAAGTGACAAACAGAGATGATGATGAGCAGATTTCCACACACTGTTAGAAGAACCACAGCAAGTGAACACATGTACAGTAAGATATAAACTGAAGGAGATACAGGTCTCTCTGGGCAGGAGAAATGCACACAGCGATCAGACTGGTTAAACTCTGTCAGGTTCATAAGTAAAGCATTTTTAAAAGTCTTCAACACATTTAAAAATAATACAGTATATTGGATGTTGCCTTTAAAACATATTAACAGTAATCCAATACATGATTGCGCAAGCCAGCTCTGATATTTTTATAGCTTATAATTTGACCACGCCCCCAAGTTTGATTGACAGTTTCAGACATATGATGGCATAGGTTGTTAAAACAGAAGCCTTAAATGTTATAGTTTTGTGCAAAATGCACATTGTTCAACACTTTTTCCAATTGCTTAGATACAATACACATAACCCTTAGATCATTTGTTCATTGAACTAAAATCACCTGTTCAAAATGACACAACATAATATCAAAGTATTACCATTTCAAAATGCAATTCACACATTGCATCTGAGATGCCTGTCTATACATTTCATTACTGTGATCTAACTATCAATTGATACAACTGCTCAAAATGATAAGTAACTGTTAACTGTTATTACTCTTAATGCATAGTTTTATGGAAACTGACAAATAATATTCCATGATTAGATCATAAACGTTTCCAGATAATGAGATCCATTGACACCAATTACCGTGGAACATGAACCAATTGGACTACATTATCTTTGGATGTATGTATTTCATCATCACTTTTCCAGACCATGTTTTCAGATTTGACATAACACAGATGCAAAATTCTGACTGACCAACAAGAGCGGGCTGTGGTCAATTTGGTTCACGCCAGATATGATATTCGCCTTAAAGACATTTGGCAGCACATCTTGGACAATGACGACATGTTCAACAATGTGGAAGCCATAAGTTTGCCGACTATTGCACGCATGCTGAAAAGGCACCACGTATTACCAAAACCGAAGACCGCCCCTTAAGTCCGCCCCGCAGCCGTTTCTGTACGTCATGTAATTTATGAACCTCACGTCACTCCATGACTGTGTGTAATTTATGATCCCTCATCTCATCCCGATTGACAGTTCAGCCTGCCATGTAATTTATGACGTTCCTGTCTCCTGTCTGTGTTGAGTTGATCTTTCCCAGGTGTGTGTGTGTGTGTGTGTGTGTGTGTGTGTGTGTGTGTATGTGCTTAAACAGGTTTTCTAAGGATCCAGGTGTTGTGAACGAAATAAGTTTTATTGATGAGATTTGTTTCCTGCACCAAGCGAGCGGTGCGTATAACTGTTTAACTTATTTCACTCATTAAAATGCAAATCAATTTATAACTTTTTTGAAATGCGTTTTTCTGGATTTTTTTGTTGTTATTCTGTCTCTCACTGTTAAAATACACCTACCATTAAAATTATAGACTGATCATTTCTTTGTCAGTGAGCAAACGTACAAAATCAGCAGGGGATCAAATACTTTTTCCCCCACTGTATCACATATTTTGTACTACAATATTTAATGATTGTACGAACAACTACACAATGAAACTATCGGGATCTTTTGTGTGGGTGATCTAAATTAATGTTCCTATGGTATTTCATGATAAATGAGTTATTTGAACCAATGATTCTGCAAATGCACGGTATCTTTAAAGATATGAATGCATATTCATTTCTTGAATGTTATTCCTATGTAGGTATGAGCATAGCTGCTGAGGTACAGTCTTTTCTAAGATCTTGGAGATAAAGGGGAGATTTGATATTGGCTTATAGACAGGAATCAAGTTCAGGTTTTTTAATCAGGGGTTTGATAACTGCTAGTTTAAATGATTTAGGTACATAGCCAGTGCTAACTGAAGAATTGATTATTTTTAGAAGAGGTTCAATTGCTTCTGGAATTATCTGTTTGAAGAAACATGTAGGTAAGAGAGGTAGTATACAAGTTCATGGTTTTGATGAGGAAATTAGTGACTCGACGGGGCGTAAAATATTCTAATCACTGATCTGATATTGTTGTATTAACAGGGTTAGTTATAAAACTGTCAGGTTTTTTTTGCCTGAGTGTTAGTGTAGTGTTGGTGTTTGTTAGTGTAGTGTTAGTGTAGTGCTGGTATGTGTTAGTGTAGTTTTGGTGTGTGATAGTATAATGTTGGTGTGTGTTAATGTAGTGTTGGTGTGTGTTAGTGCAGTGTTGGTGTGTGTTAGTGTGCTTAGGTTCAGGACCAGCTCAGTTAGAGGAATCTATGCTGTGCTAAGCTCTTGGCATTGCAGGGCTTTGTGGTGGTATGAGTGCAGCTCATTGTTCTTTAAATGTTATTTAAATGGAGCCAGTATTTAATGTTATTGTTTTTAGTAATAATGGAAATCAGCCTGAATTCGGCTCTACACCCATTATGTGTTTTGTTTCTGAGTACTGTACAGAATTCTGCGTGTAAAATTTCAGCATTGGATTGGGTTGGTGAGATGGTGAGTCAGCTCCACACCTCAATACTGGATAGAACAATACTGTAGGTTCTTTGACTGACTCAAGTAGATTGAGGCTAACTTGAATTGATATTTGAGCAGGGATTTGGGGCATTGAATGCCCTGCATGCTTTGTCTGTCAGATCATTGACTGTGGGAGTGAAAGTTCATATTGAGGTCATGTTTAGTCCTAAGTAATTATATTCTTTGCACATTGCTGTTTTGTCTGATCTAATGTTGTGGAGGTCAATGTCCCTGAGAATTGACTTTTTTCTGTAATATGAGAGTTTTGTCTTTTTCCAAGTTGAGTGTCAAGGGCTCAAGTTGACATTACTGCTGCAACAGATCCAGGTTCTGCTTTAGCCCCTGAGTAGTGCATAGACATTTAACAAAGTCACGAAATGACGTTTGACCCATGGCCACTGTAATGCACCCATCTTCCAGTTTCGTCTTCTCCCTGTCCAACTGTCCTCCAGCTTCTCTTTAACAATTCCACTTAATTTCCACCTGCTATAACTGTTAGGTGCTCAGAGTCTATACTTTCCTCAGGTCCCAGATCTAAAAGTATGATTCCTGTAAAATCGTTGCAAAATAAAATTAGTTTAATTTGATTATGTGCATTTTTGCACAGTACATGACTTATTCATTCATTTATTTATCAAACTATATTATTAATGCAGACAAATAGAATGAGTCATTCACTCAGCATCCTCATCTGCCCTTTAAAATGCCTCATTATACCTGGTTATTTGTACAACACTGTAGATTTGTGGATTTGCAAAGATTATATGTGACTTGAAAAATAAATATTTTTACTTTTATAATTTTTATTTTGCTTCTTTATTATGTCAAGGTATTTACAGCAGAGATTACATATTAAGAGAAAATTACGTTTTAAGTTGTCCAAATGTAACTTACAATAGTGGTCTACATTACAGTTTTAACATCAAAAGTGAAAAAAAAAATCAAAGTGAAAACACAAATGTGTCTTGTTTTTATAAACATGTTTGAATTTAGCAATATACTGTACATTTATTTTTAATGTTATTCACAGTCCATCTTATAATGTGTGTCTGTGTTTTGTTAATGACTTAATTTGCAAATTTGATTTGTTACAGAAGTTTTGGTTATATATAATATAATAGCAATATTTGGGCACACCATCAGAAGGAGTGAAACCTTTTCATGAAAGAACATTGATTAATGCAGAGTCTGTCTGAAATATTTGCAGAGTTACAATTAATTTAATGCTCCTCCTAAACCACGGGTAATACAGAGCATAAATAAATGGATTAGTGGTGGAATTAAGATAAACCACAATAATGAGTTTATGAATAGTTTCTGTCTGTTGTTCAATAACATCACCTAATAAACTGTAAATAAAATATGGAAGTAAACACACCAGAAACACAGAAACTAAAATTCCAAGGACTTTAGCTGCTTTTTTCTCAGATTTCATCGAGTGTGAGGTGATTTTCTGTGTTTTAGTCCACGTGTAATTATGAAGCTCTCTGATGGCAGTGGCATGTTTCTTAGCAATCACAAAAACTCGAGTATACAATATGATTATGACAGAAATTGGAAATATAAATGAATATACAAGATCAATTACAGACCAAACCTCATTCAAAGAGAGAAAACACTCTCCAGGACACAACAGAAAATCCATGAAGTTTGCATTGAAATAATAGAATGTTATGCTATATGCTAGACACACACACCAGGTAGAATAAACCACAATGCACATAGTCCTACTAGAAATTATGTTTGTGTAGAGAAACGGGTTTGAGAGAGCCAAATACCGATCCACAGCAATCAGAGCGACATTATAAATGGATAAGACCATGATGAAACCGCCAATTAACCAAAAACTGATGCAGAAACCTCTCCCAAAAATCCAGCATGACTCGATTGTCCAGATTAACAGTGGAAGCATCACTAAAGTGCCAATGAGGAAGTCTGACACAGCCAGAGAGAGCACGAGCATGTTGGTTGGTGTGTGAAGCTGCTTGAAGTGACCAACAGAGATGATGATGAGCAGATTTCCACACACTGTTAGAAGAACCACAGCGGCTGAACACACGTACAGTAAGATATAAATTGCAGGAGATACAGTTCTCTCTGGACAGGAGAAATGCACACAGCGATCAGACCGGTTAAACTCTGTCAGGTTCATAAGTACAGCATTTTAAAAAATCTTCAATATATTTAAAAAATAATACAGTATACTGGGTGCTGCCTTTGAAAAAAAATAACAGTAATCCAATACATGATGTTTGATATGATATGAAGCTCTGATATTTTTATAGCTTATAATTTGACCACGCCCCTAAGTTTGATTGATAGTTCCAGACATATGATGGCATAGGTTATTGAAAGAGAAGCCTTAAATGTTATTTGGCCACCTGCTTTTTTTATATGTAAGAAAAAAAATTAACTAAAACAAATACTCATCAAATGAATATGACAAAAATGTGCATATGCTTAGAAAAGTTCCTATGCTTAAAAATAAATAATGATGCAGTGCATGTGTTTTCTCATGGCTTTGTACCAAACTGGCAAACTATTGTACTAAATAATATCAAAATAATGTGCCACTTTTCTATTTGACATCAGTACTGCAGTCAACATTCCTTGGTCCATGCAACCTTCTAGCCGAGTTCCTGCCGGGTTGCTGCTGCTTCTGAGTGACAGGGAACCCTGGTGCGTATCCAGTGTCCATAGAACCACAGTTACATAAGTAACTCGTGTTCTGTTTCACTATCACCTGAATAACCTACGCCACAATGTCATGAGGGACCGACCCTCAGGACTGAATGGAAAGGTGTTCAGAGATGTCCACCACACTCACGCCACTGGAAGGGAATGTGTTAATTTTGTAGAATCTGGAAAAGGTGCATGGTGACACCCAGGTAGGAACGGTAGGAACAGCACAGGTTTCCTGGAACAGCATGCCTCTAGTGACTGCCCATGAGCCGCAGACACATCTTGTAGAGTGTAATTTCACAGTAAGGACTGACATCTGGTCTGCCAATAGGCCAAGACAGGGGGACTCTCTGTGTCTTTCCCTATGACATACAAAAAAATTAAACTAATGATTGAATCACTCCTGTCCAGTCTAAATAATACACTATATGGCTAAAAGTATGTGGGCACCTGATCATCACACCCATATGTGGGTCTTTCCCAAACTGTTGCTACAAAGTTGGAAGCACACAATAATCTAGAATGTTTTTGGATCCTGTAGCATACATTAAGATTTCCCTTCACTTGTATTCAGGGCCCTAGCCCAAACCTTTTGCAGCATAACTATGCCACTGTACAAAAATATTTGAGTTGATTTCTTATATTTGAGTACATTTTCTTAAACAAATACTACCAAAAGCAATCAAACCTTGGTTAAAAATAACAAACTCTTCCCTTAGCATTGTGTACCTAAAGCCGTTAAATTAGCTGTTGTCATACAGTACCTCTGTGTAGAGCCCAGTGTGTGTGTGTGTGTGTGTGTGTGTGTGAAGGAGGAGTTGGGAGACAGGTGACTTTTTACAGAGCTTTGTGTGTCTTTTTATTTTTCTGTCCTTTAGTTTTCCTGTGTGATTTTCATTGTGCGCCTCTTCCATTAATGTAGAATTAGTGTGTTAGTGCAGTGTTGGTGTGTGTTAGTCCATTGTTGATGTGTCTTTGTGTAGTGGTAGTGTTTTTTAGTGTAGGGCTGGTGTGTGTTAGTCCATTGTTGGTGTGTGTTAATGTAGTGTTGGTTGGTTTTAGTGCAGTGTTGGTGTGTGTTAGTGTGGTTTGGGTGTGTGTTAGTGCAGTGTGGGTGTGTGTTAATGCAGTGTCGGTGTGTGTTAGTGTAGTGTTGGTGTGTGTTAGTGCAGTGTGGCTGTGTGTTAATGCAGTGTTGATGTGTGTTAGTGTAGTGTTGGTGTGTGTTAGTGTAGTTTTGGTGTGTGTTAATTCAATTCAATTCAATATTATTTGCATAGCGCTTTTAACAATGGACATTGTCACAAAGCAGACTTACAGAAATATACAGTATAAATTCAGGATATAAGTTTTAAATTTATGAATTTGTCCCTCATGAGCAAGCCAGAGGCAATGGTGTCAAGGAAAAACTCCCTGAGATGATATGAGGAGAAACCTTGAGAAGAACCAGACTCAATAGGGAACCCATCCTTATCTGGGTGACACCGGATAGTGCAATTATAAACAAATCCCTTCTGTAACTGTGTGCTATATAGTCAAAAAGTGCAATTGTGTAACCAGGAAATTCATTACAGTTTTCACATGAAGTCTGTTTTGTTGAAGTTATCCACTGTTCACTGATGGAGACTTGAGTGCAAAACTGTTTAGTAATTACAACAGTCCTAAAGCTATCACAGCAATTGTAATCCTAAGCCATCATAGCATATCTGTTCATATGAATTGTGGTCTAAAGCCACCTTCATGGTTTCTAAGTGGTACCATCCTTCAGTAATTTCAATGATCTTCAGGCTGTCCATGTAGGGCCATCCTCAACAGCAGTGAGTGATTTCCAATTGATGAGAACTCCAACCACAAGTAGGGCATCAGGATGCATCATGCAGGTCCGGAGAGCAGAAGGGGGTGGCTTGGGGGGTTTTATGATTTGGGGCAGCGACAACATCTAAACACCCCAGTTCACCACAACACTCTATGCCTGTGAGCCCCCTAGATCTGCTACTTTACCTAAGAAAAAACTATTCACAAAAGGCTTGACTAAACAAACGTAAACACTGAGACTGTGTCCCGAACACTAAGTGGAAGGCTGTTCCATAACTCTGGGGGTTTGCCAGAGAAAGGTCTAAGCCCCTGCTGTAGCCTTCACTGTTCAAGGTACCAACAAGTAGCCTGCACCCTTTGATCGAAGTGGGTGTGGCAGATCATAAAAGACCAAGAATTTGCCCAGGTACTGTGGCACGAGACCATTCAGTGCTTTATAGATCAATAGTAGTATTTTATAACTGATATTTTATAAATCTTTTCTGGATGATCAAAATACTTCAGCTTCACCATTTGATCATTGAATCATAATCATGGAAAATAAGGAAAAATATCTCACAATCCCCCCCTTTGGATGACCCTAAAATCATCCATTAAAGCAAGCTTAACCCTTCTATACTATTCTACATTCTATAACCACTGGCCAGGTGATTATCCATCTACATATCCTAAAAGAAGGATAGGATGTACCCATTTATCCGCATACCAAGCTTAAATGTAAAATCAGATTAAATGTAGGCATTAGGCCTATCAACCGGAGTTAGGAAAATTGTGGCTCCTGCTACTTGGGCCTGGGTCATGCTCTTAGAGACACACAGGCAGCAACAGCGAAATATGACATAAATTAACAGGAGGGTGACAAAGAACATCAGGAAACCCAGTAGAATTTCCCGGCCATATCGCCACCAGGAGTCAGTCACTGTTACCAGTCACTGTTAACTGGATTGATAGCATTAACACGATCACGTAACTCACCTAGGTCATTAATGTATTGCGTTAAATTTAGAGTAGGGTTGAACACATCCGTACAGCACTCAGGACCTACCACTGCACAGGTACCTCCTTCTTGTGCTAAGATATAATCTAAAATGACCTGATTCTGCAAAATCATCATTTGATGTGATTACAGTGTGTTAGATATGATACTTAACACAAGGACTTGGATCATTTAGCGACGATAGCAAGATACTAAGGGGACATTTCTTGTAATGATGGGTATGGATTTGGTATGGATTCTGCCAAGGGATATTGGCAGATCCCCTTGACTCCAATGTCCCGGGAAAAAATGGCCTTTTCCACCCCGTTTGGCTTACACCAATTCGTGACCCTTCCTTTTGGGTTGTTTGGGGCTCCCGCGACGTTCCAGCGGCTCATGGACCGAATACTCCGTCCACACACTGCATGTGCCGCTGCCTATTTAGACGACATTATTATATACAGTAATGACTGGCAGCGACACATGCAGCACTTAAGGGTGGTGCTGAGGTCGCTGAGGCGTGCGGGACTCACGGCCAACCCAAAGAAGTGCGCGATTGGACAGGTGGAAGTACGGTATCTGGGCTTCCACTTGGGTCATGGACAGGTACGTCCCCAAATTGATAAGACAGCAGAAATTGCGACCTGCCCAAGGCCCAAGACGAAAAAGGAGGTGAGACGGTTCCTGGGGTTGGCTGGCTATTATCGTAGGTTTGTGCCTAATTATTCGGACGTCACCAGCCCGCTGACTGATCTCACTGAAAAGGGGGCACCAGACCCGGTCCAGTGGACGGAGCCGTGCCAACAGGCTTTCACTCAGGTAAAAGCTGCACTGTGTGACAGACCACTTTTACATTCTCCTGACTTCTCTCTCCCTTTTGTTTTGCAGACGGATGCGTCAGACAGGGGGCTGGGGGCCGTGCTGTCCCAGGTGGTGGAGGGGGTGGAGCGCCCCGTGCTGTACATCAGCCGCAAGCTCTCGGTACGGGAGACAAAGTATAGCACAATTGAGAAAGAGTGCCTGGCCATCAAGTGGGCGGTCCTCACCCTCCGCTACTATCTGCTGGGGCGGGCCTTCACCCTCTGTTCGGATCACGCCCCTCTCCAGTGGCTCCACCGCATGAAAGATGCCAACGCGCGGGTCACTCGTTGGTACCTGGCACTTCAGCCTTTTAAGTTTGAGGTGATCCACAGACCGGGGGTGCGTATGGCTGTGGAAGACTTCCTCTCCCGGCAAGGGGGGGGGAGTCGGCAGCAGGCCGGATGCCTCCCCGGCCTGAGTTGGGCGGTGGGGGTATGTGGAGGCGGGGGGCGTGGTCGAGCACCGGTTTGTGAATGGAGGGCGGAGCCGGAGAAAGCAAATGGTAAGATTTCCACACCTGTAGGAAATTGAGACTAACGAGTGTTCTGTGTTGCAGTGAGGAGAAAAGGAGGAGAGACACATGCCCCGAGAGAGAGAGACACACGTGCATTTTGTGTTCAGTTTGTGTGTTTTATGTTTGGTTTCAGTTTAATTTACTATTAAACTTTACATTTATTTTCAGCTGGTTCCCGCCTCCTCCTTGCCCGACCTTTAAATTGTTACAATCGGTTATCTTGCTCATGGGTAATTGGCTGCAAAAAGGCTCTCACAGCAGACATCTCTAAAAAGAATGAGAAGGTGGAGGAGGAGGAAACAAATCTGAATGGGAGGCGTGTTGTAACAGCTGAATTATTTGCCCTGCCATCACCGGCGAGATAGCTCCGCCCAGTGAGTCAGGCTGAGAGACTCCGGAATTCGGAGCACATTTCTCACTCCTCCTCAGATCGGCTTTATTTTTATGACATGCTCGCTCCCAGAGTCCCTGCTTATGACAGTACTGGCACACATCTCGCTGAACAGACTAAGCATTCACAGCATTCACATTAGCGGCAGTTTGCATCATAGCAGACACATGAGCTTTTACATTTGAGTCTTTTTCATAAGCTGAAAGAGTATCAGCAAGATCACTGAGGTGTAAGGTACACCAGATGGGTTTGAAAATCGGCAGGACCTTACATAAGTCAGACTTCAAACCATCAGCCCACTGACTAACGCGAGCACGGCTTCCAAGAACATCAGAAATGGAACTCATCTCATATCCCCCATACAGCATGAATGTCTGAGCATAAAGTAGAGTGTATTCCATTGCAGACTCGGTTTTGCTTTGTTGACACTCAACAATTTTACGCCAACACCCAGTACTGTCCACAAAACCACAAATGTGCTCGAGGATACCCTTCATACATTTCTGTACCCCTCTGACCGACACGAGTGACTGTTTTCCTTCACAGTCATCATAAAAATTGGTCAACTTCTCCACTTTGGTAGACAGAAATATTTGAGCACACATAACAATAACATTCAAAGGTTGCAGGTTGTACAACTTGATTTTACGTGGCATCAAAGTTAGAAATTGACCCATGCCCATTTCTCTAGGATGTTTAAATTTTATCCGCCATTTTATCTACTTGCTAAGGGCTCAGTGGCCGATATTTTATTGTCACCTTAGCCACCTCCTGCCCTTTTGGCTTTGATTCTTTAATTGACATCAGTGCTATGCCAAATGGCTGCTAGATCTAAGCCAGAGTCACCTGACTCGTCATCGGAGATAGCGGCACGTTTATGATTAGCACATTCCTGTGTCAGTGTAGCGATTTTCTCATACCTATCTTGCATTAGGAACACATGCCATTGTCTAAACACTTGCACCGCTGTCTCAGGGTCTTTATGATTGACACAGTTCTCCAAAGCTGAAAAACAATACTCTCTACTCCACACTGTCTGTTCTGAAATACCAAGATCTTTACATAGTTGAATCTTTTTCTTTCCACACAATTTATCTAGCATTTGCCCTATCTCTCCCTCAAAACTAGTGTTATCAGCATAAGCCAAGAAAACAGCTGGTGAGGAAGACTCTCCAACACCCTTAGGATCCTGAAAACCTGTTGCCATTACCAAAATAAACAACGCAACTCATTCGATCGAGAAACTTCGACTAAACTTCTTTTAAGTCGAACTCAATTATTTTAGCTAGGTTCACTAAACTGATTCATCAAACATCCAGCTAATTCTTTGGATATGATGACCCACTCACTCACCTGTGCTGAGATATGGTCCTCTTGAGACCACCAGGGACAGGATCACCAGATAAGTCAGATCAGATAGGTGATGATGTCGTCTGTCATCTGGGTCATCAGACAGAGTACATCCTATCCTACTGACTACACCAGGAACAGATGTAAATCTTTTCTGGATGATCAAAATATTTCAGCTTCACCAGAAGTAAGATGCTTGAAGAATCAGGAGACCAAGAGCCAGGGTATAGTCAAAAAGATGGTTTATTTTGCATGCAATGACAGCCTGGGCACTAGATTTCGTCTTACTCCAAACATAAGTTGGATACAGTTGGCTTTTATACTCATATGTATATGCAAACAACATATCCAAGGCTAGTCAGGAAAAACATAGGAGAAAAACATGAGACAAAAGACAAAACACCTTTGACAACAACATATTCAAGGACAGAAACCCTAAAACATCATGAGACCATTAGTAAGCAAAAATCACATTGAACTGATTTTAAATGATTGAATCATAATCATGGAAAATAAGGAAAAATATCTCACATAACCAATGTGAAATTTTATTGGGAGCCAGATAAGATAAGATGGGGTGATGTGGTCTTATCTTCTGCTTCTATTAAGGACTCTTGCAGCCGCATTCTGGACTAACTGGAGCTTATTTATGCATCCACTGGAACAGCCAGACAGAAAGGAACTGAAATAATCTAAACTAGAGGTAGCAAAAGCATGAACTAATTTTTCTTCATCATGTAGTGACATTATATTTATTATCTTCACAATATTTCTGAGATGAAAGAAGGATATCCTTGTAATATTATCTGCTTGAGCTTCAAATTACAGTTTTTCACAGAACTTTTGGCTCCATTTTCAGAACATTGATGTCATTTTTCAAAACTCTAGACATAAATCTCAAAAGGGTCATCACTTGTAACACAGCCTGTCCAATGTCCAAAACATTGCATTGCACATTCATATCTTTAAAGATACCTTGCACTTGCAGAACCATTGATTCAAATAACTAATTTATGAAGAAATACCATAGGAATATTAATTTAGATCACCCACACACAAGATACCAATAGTTTCACTGTGTAGTTATTCGTACAATCATTAAATATTGTAGTACAAAATATGTGATACATGTTTCGTTATTGTACTACACGTAAATACATCACTGTAAAAGGATGATGAGAGAGAATACTACAGACACAGTGGAATCATTGAACAAAATCTGAAACTTATTGATGAAATACAGTCAAATCACAAAATAGGTTTCATTGAATCAAAGCAAAAATAATTAGCTGGAAAAAATAAAAAAAAAACTACAGTACAGTAAAATGTCTACTGCAGTATTCCTCACCTGGCTTACTGTAAAAAGCAAAATAAAGGATTAATTACTGTACTTCTCTATTTCCATCAACCCAGTCTTGTGGATTTGGTCACAGGTTCTCATCCACATCACAATGGATATTTTCATTAGCCAAACATCTTGGGAAAAATATTTGGGCATGGCGAATCCAGACCTGACACTGGTCTGCCATGATGTCACTGCAAGAAGTCAGTACAAAATATTTTAGATTCCCAAACATTCGTTTTCTAACACAAAATTAAATGTTACAGAAAAATGTTTGTATGTCATTAAAGAAAGCAGCATATTATATAAGAGACACTTTTCAGACAAAAAACACAATGAAGACCGCTGAGTTTTGCTGCAAAAATAAGAAGCAAGTGAGACAGTCAAAGTCTCCAGAAGAACTTGGCTGGTTCTGCAAGATGCTCAATAAAACTTACCAGCTAATCTCCTTGTAAAACTACACAAATTGTGCCAGATATATTTTATTAAAATGTAGAAACATTTAATTTCATTATGTTGAATGCATCTTTGCTCTACAGCAGTTCATTGCATGTGCCTAAGACTTTTGCACAGTATTGTTCCACCTCTATGTGGAATAAATTCCTCAATCAGGTTAAGGAAAGGAGAGTATGAGGGTAAGTACAGGGTGATAAATTGTGGATGGGCCTGAAAACATGCTTGCATCATTTGACCATGATGGAACCTGACATTAACCTACACAATGACATTACGCCAGGTCATGCCATCAGCTCTACAGACCTCATAAAGGAAGCTTACAAGGAGAGCTGCATTATATGATCCAAGACGAGGTCTGTGTCCCACCACACCATCTTCCGATATAGCTGCACACATGGTGATGTTGGTCCCACGTTGTCAGCTACTTGGATGCTTGCCTGCTGGCCAATGAAATTCTGACCTCTCCTCCTTGTCTTGGCCAGGTTGAAGCCTGCCTCATCCAAAAAGACAAATTTGTGATGGTTTTTGTCAGCATCCAGTTCCATCACCCTTTAAAAAGACATTTTGGAAAGACAATTAGTGATTACAATGATGTAGAATTTTTGGGGAATTTTTCACAGCAGGCATCTTGAAATTGAACATACCTGAACATACTCAGCCCTCAGCTGCTTCACTGTGTCTGCATTTCTTTCAAAAGGCACATGGTATAGCTGTTTTAGAGACACCTGGTGTCCTTTCAGAATGCGTGCAATAGTTGGCAAACTTATAGCTTCCACATTGTTGAACATTGTCAGCATTGTCCAAGATTTGCTGCTGAATGTCTGTATGGTGAATATCATTTCTGGCCCAAACCAAATTGACCACAGCCTGCTCTTGTTGGTCAGTCAGAATTTTACCTCTGCCTCCCCTATTTGGCCTAGTCTCTATTCTGCAGGCAATTTTACAGTAAGAAGACATTTAGTCACATCACCTACTCTGTGGTACACATTGGCATGCAGTATACAGTCATTTGACAACTGAGAGTAGCCGAAAGTTTAGTGCATGCTGAAGACTTACCAGTACTCATTGCGGAAAGTTCTGATGATTGAGGCCACAGTTGATCTTCTGAGGTTTGGTTGAATCATTGTGGGTGCCTCAGTCATTGTCATGTCATGATTCTACAACTATTGCTTAGATTTCACTGGACACTCTTTGGTGTTGCTGATGCTGTTTTGGACAGTGTCCTTGTCCTCTACCACGTTCCCCCACACCTCTCAAACGAGGCCCATGGATGCCTCTCTGGTGAGGCCTAAGCCCTCTTGGTGTTTTATAACTAACTCTCTGGTGAGGCCCACGAAAAACTCTCAGAAAGGGTGCTTGTCCTCTGCCATTTCTTTGACCACCACGTCTTCTTAGTCTTCCTCCTCCCACTGCTTGACCTCTATTGTGACCTGGATCACCTGCCGACTCCATGTTATTGCTATGTTGTTGTAGGTGGATACCACTCATTTCACTATATACTCCTACCACAATGTGAAATTAATTATCAGTAACGTGTTGGCCTTATTGAAAAAGCAATCACAAGGGCCTGTGTACATACAGTAATGTCAAATCTGAAAACATGGTCTGGAAAAGTGGTACATGGGACCATAGAAACAGTGTCTGATAAAGAATGATGATTAAACATTACATCCATAGATAATGTAGTCCAATTGGTTCATGTTCCATGGTAATTGGTGTCAATGGATATCAAAAAGATCAAAATGGATTTGATCTAATCATGGAATATTATTTGTCAGTTTCCATAAAACTATGCATTAAGAGTAATGCAACAGTTACTTATCATTTTGAGCAGTTGTATCAATGGATAGTTAGATCACTGTAATGAAATGAATAGACAATCATCTCAGATGTAATGTGTATTGCATTTTGAAATGGTAATACTTTGATATTAAGTTGTATCATTTTGAACAGGTGATTTCAGTTCAATGAACAAATGACCTAAGGGTTATGTGTATTGTATCCAAGCAATTGGAAAAAGTGTTTTGAAAAGTGGGCATTTTGATAATCGGTTGTGAGTTTTGTGTCTAGAATTTTGAAAAATGACATCAAGGTTCTGAAATTAGTGCCAAAGTGATAAAAAAAAACCTGTAATAATCATCAAGGCTCTGATGTCTGTCATCTGGCTTTGCTGAAACATACAACTGTGTGTCATCAGCATAATAGTGCATGTTAATATCATGTTTATGAAAAAATTTGCCCAGAGGTGGCATATATATATATATATATATATATATATATATATATATATATATATATATATATATATATATATATATATATATATATATATATATATATATATGTAAAGAAAAGAGCAGTGTGCCTAAAACAGAACCTTGTGGAACAGCAACCTTTATCTTAGTATGTGTAGAGAAGTCACCATTTACATCTACAAACTGATATTGATCAGTCAAATAAGACCAGAGCCAGGAGAGGGCCGTTCCCTTAATGCCAACAACATTTTCTTGTCTATCAAGGAGAATAGCATGATCCATGGTATCAAAAGCTGCACTAAGGTCAAGCAACACAAGCAAGGAGACACAACCCTGATCAGAGGCCAGTAGTAGGTCATTTATCACTTTAACCAGCGCTATCTCTGTGCTATGATGAGGCCTAAATCCTGACTGATACATTTCTTGAATATTATTCCTATGTAGGTATGAGCATAGCTGCTGTGGTACAACCTTTTCAAAGATCTTGGAGATAAAGGGGAGATTTGATATTGCTTTATAGTTGGACAGTTGACAGGGGTCAAGGTCAGGTTTTTTAATCAGGGGTTTGATAACTGCTAGTTTAAATGATTTTGGTACATAGCCAGTGCTAACTGAAGAATTGATTATTTTTAAGGAGAGGTTCAATTGCCTCTGGAATTATCTGTTTGAAGAAACATGTAGGTAAGGGAGCTAGTATACAAGTTGATGATTTTGATGAGGAAATTAGTGACTCGACGGGGAGTAAAATATTCTAATCACTGATAGGATACTGTTATATTAACAAGGTTAGTTATAAAACTATCTGGTTTTAAATTAATAGTCTGATTTTTTTTTTTTTTTGCCTGAGTGTCAGTGTATTGTTGGTGTCTGTTAGTATAATGTTTGCATGTGTTAATGTAGTGTTGGTGTGTGTTATTTTGCTGAGCTTCAGGGCCAGCTCAGTTAGAGGAAATTTATGCCGTGCTAAGCTCTTGGCATTGCAGGGCTTTGCGCTGGTATGAGTGCAGCTCATTGGATAATCGAAATCATCCTGAATTCAGCTCTACACCCATTATGTGTTATGTTTCTGTGTACATTGCAGAATTCTGCATGCAAAATTTCAGCATTGGATTGGAAGTTTTGGTTGGTGAGTCAGCTCCACACCTCACTACTGGATAGAACAATTCTATGACTGACTCAAGTAGTTTGAGGCTAACTTGAATTGATATTTGAGCAGGGATATGTGACAGAATGCCCTGCATGCTTTGTCTGTTAGGTCATGTTTAGTCCTAAGTAATTATATTCTTTACACATTGCACGTTTTACGTTTTACACGTTTTGTCTGATCTAATGTTGTGGAGGTGAATGTCCCTGAGATCTGACTCTTTTCTGCGATATGGGAGTTATGGTCTTTTTCAAGTTGAGTGCCAGGGCCCAAGTCTGACATTACTGCTGCAACAGGTCCAGGTTCAGCTGTTGCCCCTGAGTAGTGCCTAGACATTTAACAAAGTCACAATGTGACATTTGACCCATGACTACTGTAATGCACCCATTTTCCAGTTTCTTCTTCTCACATCGTACACGTCAGGCCTCATATGGACCGTATGGAGCTGTCCAGTTGGCAGCTTGTGACTGTGGTTGGAGTACTGCACATCCTCCATCCTCCTTCTTCCACTCTGATGAACTTGGACTGTGCAGTGGATGCTGCTTGACAAATTTGTTGTCAAAGTTTCTCGGTGTGGAGTGCAGATAACCGAGTCACATGGAGCAAGAAATGTGTGCAGTGAAACCCCAGAGTGAAAATACCCTCTCTTCTCATCTGCCAGCTGTCCTCCAGCTTCTCTTTAACACTTCCATTAAAATTCTACCTGCCATAACTGTTAAGTGCTCAGAGTCTATACTTTCCTTAGATCTTAAAGGAAGATTCCTGTGAAATCTTTGTTAAATAAACTTAGTTTTATTTGATTATGTGCATTTTGGCACAGTGCATGAGTTGTTCATTCATTTATTCATCAAACTATATTATTAAGGAGTTGTTTACTCAGCATCTTATCTGCCCTTTAAAATGTCTCATTATACCTGGGTATTTATACAATACTGTAGATTTGTGGATTTGCCAATATGACATGTGACTTTGCATCCCAATGCTGTTCATTTTACAGAAAAAAATATCATTAGCATTGAAGAATAAATAGGATTTTACTTTTGCTTCTTTATTATGTCAAGGTGTCTATAGCAGAGATTACATGTTAAGAGAGAAATAAAGTTTTAAGCTGCCTAAATGTAACTTATAACAGTGGTCTACATTTCAGAAAGCACAAATATGTCTTGTTTTTATAACAGTTTGAATTTAGCCATGTACATTAATTTGTACTACTGTTGACATTCCCTCTTAAAATGTGTCTGTGTTTTGTTAATGAATTAATTTTTTTTTTTTCAGCTGTAACAAATCACCATTATCCATATAAACAATAACAAACCAAATAGTCTTATTATATAATGTAATAATTTATAATATACGTTATATTAATGGTGGAAATTTGATTTGTTACAAAAGTTTTGGTTATATATAATATAATAGCAATATTTGGGCACACCATCAGTAGGAGTGAAAAAAACCTTTTCATGAAAGAACATTGATTAATGCAGAGTCGGTCTGGAATATTTGCAGAGTTACAATTAATTTAATGCACCTTCTAAACCACGGGTAAAACAGAGCATAAATAAATGGATTAATGGTGGAATTAAGAGAACACACAACCATGAGTTTATGAATAGTTTCTGTCTGTAATTCAATAACATCACCTGATAAACTGTAAATAAAATATGGAAGTAAACACAACAGAAACACAGAAACTAAAATTCCAAGGACTTTAGCTGCTTTTCTCTCAGATTTCATTGTGTGAGATGATGTTCTGTGTTTTAGTCCATGTGTGATTATTAAGCTCTCTGATAGCAGTGGCATGTTTCTTAGCAATCACAAAATCTCGAGAGTACAATATGATTATGACAGAAATTGGAAATATAAATGAGTATACAAGATCAATTACAGACCAAACCTCATTTACAGAGAGAAAACACTCTCCAGGTGTTAGAGAACCCCTCGCACTCGGAGTCGCTCATGGAGCGACTCACTTCCACATTCTGTTCTCCGCGCTACTCATGAAAACTGCTGAGTAGCGCGAGACTCATGCATAGACTTGGGTTGTGTTTACTTCACCATGTGCTCGTTTGTTTTTGGTTTACGTCAAGTCTCTGCCCACGTTTGCTTATTGGTCCTTTTGTTTTGGTTCGTGTCATGTATCCGCCCATGTTTGTCCATTGGTTCTCTATACTTTGGTTTACGTCATGTTTCCGCCCTTGTTCATTCATTGGTTTTCCGTTTATTGTCTCATTATTAGTTGCAGGTGTGTCTTGTTTCAGTTTTATTATTTAAGCCACATTTGTGTTCACTTCGGCGCGGAGTATTAGGTGTAAGTAGAGTTGAATGTCAATGTGAGTAAAGTGTGTGTAAGCGTTGTTCTGCACGCGTCTTGTTTTCTCTCGCTCTTCATTCATAGACCTTAGTTCACAGACCATAGCCTAGTTCCTTGTTTTGTTTTACTTTCACTGTGGATTTATGCCACATTTCATGTTGGATTATTCATGCTTCATTTAGGATTATACCCGTGTAGCGAATCTAGCTCAAATGGGTGAAATATATCTATAGCTCTAATCGAAGCGTGTTCTGATTAAGCATGGATATAAATCGACCATGAAAGGGAATGTTATATTAATTACTGTAACCTAGCTTGATCTGTTTGTCCACCAAACTTACCAGGGCAGTCTTCGTATTACTCTAAAAGAATAAATTATTCTTCTGGCCACGAAGCATAGTTTATTCTAAGTTAACAGAAATACAGCGCGTAGCGAGGAGCAACGTTAAAAGTGAACCTTGTCATAAGTAAAAACAGACGATCCAGCGTGATAACCATGGATTTTAATAATTACGTAAAAACTACTGATATACACAACTAGGTACAAACAAATTATACATATATACAGGGTAAGTGAAAGAAACAGAAGGAAAAGTAATGAAAGTAACAATGGCAGAACACAGTTTAACCTCGAGAATCAGCAAATGAATTCGAATTCAACTTTTCAACAAAAGTGGCTCTGACTTAAAGGACACCTCTATAGATCAATTGGAATTATACTTGCGTTAATTTTATGCCGTTCGCGAGGGTCCTTGGTTCGTAGATTTAGCGAGGAGTTTGCTGGTTCTTCGGCGTCGGTAGAGTAGGGGTGAACGGAGTTGAGTCTCGCCCGAGAATTAAGAATATGGTAATTGCCACGTGGTTTCACGAGACAAAGGAGAGTCCGGAGGAATGCCGGAAATGGAAGGCGGAGGCGGCAAGGTGAGAAGCAGGAAGAGGGTAAGAAAGAGCGAGTGAGCGAGCGAGCGAGCGAGAGGGGCGCGTGTCACGGTCTTTTATGGACAATGCCAATGTACACGCCTCTCTGAGCTGCTGGCGAATCCTGAGAGAGATGAGAAAGTTCTGGGGGAAAACTTCCTTGGTCTGTCCCAGAACGGGTCGCATGTCAGGGCGGGGTTTATGTTAAGTTTCGATTAATATGGTATTTGATAAAACATGGAAAAGTATAGAATGATACATCCTATCGTCCTGTAGTATGCATCATTAATTGGCATATTATGAGACAATGATTTTGGTACCAAACTTCAAGGAGATTATGATATCTTGGACAGTGTAGGATCATTAGACATAGTTACAGACAACTTAAAAATTAGCTGTTCGCTCAAACTATATAAAATCGCTACAACTAGGTTATCTAGACACACAACACATGCATATACGAATACATTATAACTATCTAGAGATATGATTACAGGTTACATTCAAGAGATATGTTCACTGTGTGTGTGCGTGAGTGTGTGCATGTCCAGAAGAGGGGGCTGGCGTTCTTCTAAAGTCACAACAGTCCTTTGGTCACCTCAGGGTGACCTTCTAGGGAGGAGGTTCTTTGCTAGACCGGTTGGCTCCGATGTTAATCTCTGAGGTCGTAAACTGAGATTAAATCGAAGATTTACGGGCCCTGGGGTCGGGAAATGGTGGATCCTTGTTGACGAACTAATCCTGAAGTTTCCCAGACGTTCAGTCATCAAAGGTTTCTTTTATTGCGGGAGTAGGTCCTGTGTGGGTTCCCAAAGAGTCTCCTGCATTCCAAAGGTGCATCTGGTCAAAGGAGGCCTCTCGGGTTATTTTGGGTCACTTAAAGGAATGAAACTTTATATGTTTCACTTGGGTTAATTTAGAAATCAGTTTGGGCACCCTGATACGTTACACCCGTTCCTGTTTCAAGTGGATTATTGTTGCTATTCTTTTGTGTTTCCCCTTTTTCCTTAAATAAACGAACCGTTTCTCCAGCAATTGCATCCAGCCTCCCCCGTGTTTCGTAACAGAATCTCCGCCCAACAGCGGGGAAACAATTGGCAAGCCACGCCAAACTTTTTGTTCCCCCTCTGGACTCAATTTCTTTTCGGGCCTGTCTTCCTCTTCCTACCGCCTACGAGGGCGTCTCATGGTACCCCCAATATTTTCTTTTATAGGCCCAAGGTTATTTTGTAAGTTTGGAGGACCCGAAACCCAGTGAGGAACAAAGGCTGATGTTCCTCCAATCCCGTTTGGTCGGCTTAGCCCACTGGTGGACTGAGATCCACCTAGACAATGGGTACTGGGAACTTAATATGTTTTCGGGTTTCGTGGATCTCCTGCTCCAGGAATACGGGAGCCTGGAATTTAATCCCGACCTGGACACCCTATTCACCCTGACCAGCCCGGCCAGTCCTTCCTGGAGCATTATGGGACGGAGCGGGCCAACGTGGTGGCTGGCACCTCTCAGCCCCGGTCCCAGGAGTGCATGACCGGGGGCTACATCGGGCAGGGCCCTTTGCAGCATGCCAATCCTGAGCTCCAGCCAGAGACCCAGCAGGAGGTCTCCCCAGCGGAGCACCATCTGGAGGTTAACGTGGCTACCTCCAGCCCTGAGCTCCAGCCGGAGACCCAGCAGGAGGTCTCCTCAGTGGAGCTCCCCCTGGAGGTTAACGTGGCAACCTCCAGCCCCGAGCTCCAGCCGGAGACCCAGCAGGAGGTCTCCCTAGCGGAGCGCCCAATGGAGGTCCACGAGGGGACCTCCGCTCCAGCCCTGTTCCTGTCGGGGGTCCACAAGGAGACCTCCGCTTCAGCCCTGTGCCTGTCGGGGGTCCACAAGGAGACCTCCACTCCTATCCTGCTCCTGCCAGAGGTCCACGAGGGGACCTCTGCCCAAGTCAAGTCCATGTCAGAGGTCCACGGGATGACCTCCTCCCAAGCCAAGTCCATGCCGGAGGTCCACGGGATGAACTAATCCAGAGTCCTTTCTCAGTCCTGAATCCAGTCCAGAATCCAGCTCAGAATCCAGCTCAGTTTCTAGCTTTGTTTCCAGTTCTGTTTCAAGTCCAGCTTCCAGTTCAGTTTCAAGTTCAGTTTCCAGTTCAGTGTTAAGTCCAGTTTCAGGCTCAGTTTCCAGTCTAGTTCCCAATCTAGTTCCCAATCTAGTTCCCAGTCCTGTTTCTAGCTCAGTTTACAGTCCAGTTTCCGGTTTTCTTTCAAGGCCAGTTCCCAATCCAGGTTCCAGTTCAGTTTCCAATCCAGTTTCTAGTTTCATTTCCAGTCCAAGTTCCAATCCAGTTTCCAATCCTGTTTCCAGTTCAGTTCCTAGTTCGGTCTCTAGTTCAGTTTCCAGTTCAGCTTCAGGTCCAGCTTCCAGTCTAGGTCACAGTTCAGTATCCAGTCTAGTTTTCATTCCAGAATCCAGCCCAGTTTCTAGCTTAGTTTCCAGTCCAGTTCCAAGTCCAGTTTCCAGTCCAGGTCATAGTCTAGTTTCCAGTCTAGTTTCCAGTCCTGAATCCAGTCCAGAATCCAGTTTAATTTCCAGTCCATTTCCCAGTCCTGGTTCCATTCTTGTTCCCAGTCCAGCTCCTAATTCAGTTTCCTGTTCTGTTTCTAGTCAGGTCTCTAGTTTAATTTCCAGCTCAGTTTCTAGCGTAGTTTCCAGTCAGGTTTCTAGTTTCGCTTTCAGTTCAGTTTCTGGTTTAGATTCCGGTCCAGTTTCCAGTCCTGAATCCAGTTCAGTTTCAAGTTCAGTTTTCAGTCCGGTTTCTAGTTTAGTTTCCAGTCCTGTACCCAGTCCTGTACCCAGTCCTGTTCCCAGTTCTGTTTCTAGTTTAGTTTCCAGTTCAGGTTCAGATACAGTTTCCAATCCAAAACCCAGTCCAGTTTTTAGTTTAGTTTTCAGTTCAGGTGCCAAGTCTGTTTTCAGTTCAAGTGCCAAGTCTGTTTCTAGTTCAAGTTTCAGGTCGGGTTCCAGTCCTGTTTCCAGTCCTGTTCCCGGCCCAGGTGCCAAGTTGGTTTCCAGTCCGGTTTCAAATCCTGTTTCCAAGTCTGTTTCCAGTCCATGTTCCAGTCCAGGTTCCAGTCCAAGCTCCAGTCCAAGCTCCAAGCCAAGCACCAGGCCAAGCACCAGGTCAAGCAACACTCCAAGCTCCAAGCCAAGCTCCAAGCCAAGCTCCAGGTCAAGCACCAAGCCAAGTACCAAGCCAAGCACCACGCCAAGCTCCAAACCAAGCTTCAAACCAAGCACCAGGTCAAGTGCCAAGCCAAGCGCCAAGCCAAGTACCCGTCCAGTTTCCAGTTCTCGTCCCAGTTCTCATCCAAGTTCTCGTCTGTGGCAGCCAGACACGCTCCGCTCTGGCCGCGGAACTATGGACTATGCCAGCCTCGGGTCCTGGGGGACGGACATTAAGATCCTGTCCAGGGGCCCAGGTCTGCCAGAGCGGTCAGAACTTTCGGCGCTTCGGGAGAAGTGCCTTTGTGGGGGGGGGGCACTAGGTGTAAGTAGAGTTGAATGTCAATGTGAGTAAAGTGTGTGTAAGTGCTGTGCTGCACGCGTCTTGTTTTCTCTCAATCTTTGTTCATAGACCTTAGCTCATAGACCATAGCCTTGTTCCTTGTTTTGTTTTACTTTCACTGTGGATTTATGCCACGTTTCATGTTGGATTATTCATGCTTCATTTAGGATTATACCCATTCCTGTTTCAAGTGGATTATTGTTGCTGTTCTTTTGTGTTTCCCCTTTTTCCTTAAATAAACGAACCGTTTCTCCAGCGATTGCATCCAGCCTCCCCCGTGTTTCGTAACACCAGGACACAATAGAAAATCCATGAAGCTTGCATTGAAATAATAGAATGTTATGCTATATGCTAGACACACACACCAGCTAGAATAAACCACGATGCACATATTCCACCTAGAGATTTTGTTTATGTAGAGAAATGGGTTTGAGAGAGCCAAATACCGATCCACGGCGATCAGTGTGACATTATAGTTGGATAAGACCATGATGAAACTGGCAATTAACCAAAAACTGATGTAGAAACTTCTCCCAAAAATCCAGCATGACTCGATTGTCCAGATTAACACTGGAAGCATCAATAAAGTGCAACGAGGAAATCCGACACAGCCAGAGAGAGCACAAGAATGTTGGTTGGTGTGTGAAGCTGCTTGAAGTGCCAAACAGAGATGATGAGCAGCAGATTTCCACACACTGTTAGCAGAACCACAGCAAGTGAACACACATACAGTATGATATAAACTGAAAGAGATACAAATCTCTCTGGACAGGAGAAATGCACACAGCGATCAGACTGGTTAAACTCTGTCAGGTTCATAAGTACAGCATTTTTAAAAGTCTTCAACACATTTAAAAATAATACAGTATATTGGATGTTGCCTTTGAAAAATATTAACAGTAATCGAATACATGATTGTGCAAGCCAGCTCTGATATTTTTATAGTTTATAATTTGATCACGCCCCCAAGTTTGATTGACAGTTTCAGACATATGATGGCATAGGTTGTTGAAACAGAAGCCTTAAATGTTATAGTTTTGTGCAAAATGCACATTGTTCAACACTTTTTCCAATTGCTTGGATACAATACACATAACCCTTAGATCATTTGTTCATTGAACTAAAATCACCTGTTCAAAATGACACAACATAACATCAAAGTATTACCATTTCAAAATGCAGTTCACACATTACATCTGAGATCACTGTCTATTCATTTCATTACTGTGATCTAACTATCAATTGATACAACTGCTCAAAATGATAAGTAACTGTTAACTGTTATAACATTACTCTTAATGCATAGTTTTATGGAAACTGACAAATAATATTCCATGATTAGATCATGAATGTTTCCAGATAATGAGATCCATTGACACCAATTACCGTGGAACATGAACCAACTGGACTACATTATCTGTGGATATATGTATTTCATAATCACTTTTTCAGACCATGTTTTCAGATTTGACACTACACAGAGGCAAAATTCTGACTGACCAACAAGAGCGGGCTGTGGTCAATTTGGTTCACGCCAGATATGATATTTGCCTTAAAGACATTTGGCAGCACATCTTGGACAATGACAACATGTTCGACAATTTGGAAGCCATAAGTTTGCCAACTATTGCACGCATGCTGAAAAGACACCACATATTACCAAAACCGAAGACCGTCCCTTAAGTCCGCCCCACGGTCGTTTCTGTACGTCATGTAATTTACGAGCCTCACGTCACTCCATGACCGTGTGTAATTTATGATCCCTCATGTCATCCCGATTGACAGTTCAGCCTGCCATGTAATTTATGATGTTCCTGTCTCCTGTCTGTGTTGAGTTGATCTTTCCAAGGTGTATGTATGTGTGTGTGTGTGTGTGTGTGTGTGTGTGTGTGCTTAAACAGGTTCTCTAAGGATCCAGGTGTTGTGAACAAGTTTTATTGATGAGATTTGTTTCCTGGACTGAGCGAGCGGTGCGTATAACTGTTTATACATGTCTTCACACCAGGTTATAATGTGTTGAGAGTATGCAGAATGATTGTATTTCTTATTTATCTACCCGTAGGATCGAAGGAGTGTAATAGTCTAATCTCAGCGCGTGCGTCTCAGCGAGAGAGCGTGAATAATTCCCCACTCAGTAAGTAGTTTGTAATGCTGTAATATTTACATGAATGTTGAAAATGTTTAAAATGTACTTATGATATATGATTGTTTTCTGCCAGAAGACTTATCAAACCTTGTAAACAAGGTTGGTACGTCTGGAAACGATCTAATGGGTGGTGTGGTGCTAAAAATCCGAGAAGAGCCAAACGTAAAGAGATTACAATTGCCCAGGTTCATGCGCCGGTTGATGGCTGTGTAGTTAATTCTTAACACACATTGACAATGCCAGAACGGAAACAGGTGAGACGTTCGAGCGCAGCAAATGATGATATGTACCCTAAGTATATGTTTGTTAAAAATACTGTTTTATCTTATTCATACCTAATTCATGCACCATCCCTATTGTGGATAACCGCCCCGGCGACAACATAAACGGAGATTTGAGTTGGGATGACGACCTGTTAGAATCGTGGGACGCGTGTGATTTTAGTCCAGTAGGACAGCCTGAAGAAGAAGTGCTGGCGCAAACCGGCGTGACACAGAGGTTCTACCTTCAAATCAGGAGGCTTACAGATGGGAATCACAAAACGTTAAACAGCTGTAACGTCTTAATGTATCAAACTGATTTCTGAATCAGCCTGGACTTAGCAAAGAAGTTTCTCTGTTTCGTTGAGCTGTGAATCCATATCAGTAACCTCTTTGACCAGATGCCATCGGAATTCTACAGGGGACACGACCCCCCACTTCAGACACACACACACACAAACACACACACACACAAAGCTTACCTACATGCGCACGTGCGCACACACACGCGCACACACACAAAGCTTACCTACACGTGCACGCGCGTGTACACGCGCACACACACAATGGAAAAATCTCTCTTGAATGTAACGTAATTATATGTAATTATTCGATGTCCAAATAGTGTGATGTTTTCTTATTTGCATATATTGTGTGTTTATGTAACCTAACTATAATGATTTTAGATAGTTTAATTTAGGATATTATTTTAAATGTCTGTAACCATGTTTTACCTGTAATACTCTTTATAAGTCCATCAAATTTGGTATGTAGTTAATCGTCTCTCGATGCCCTGATTGATTATGCATATCATATTGCAATGGGATACATTATTTCATGCTTTTTCTTAATCGCATACATAATACAGTTTAAACTGGTGCCGCCCCAGATGGGCAACCCACTCTAAGAGGACGCACAGGAAGTCCCTCCCGCCAACAAATCCAACTTCCTGATTGGCCAATAGCCCAGAGAGGCGTGTGCATTGGTGTTGTCTTTAAAACAACAACACGCATTCAAACACTCTCTTCACACTCTCGAGACACTCTTCAGTGTCTCTTCAGATTCACTTCAGGTTTCCCTCCCCCGGGGCCATGTGCCCCGGGAAGAGGGAGCCACTCTCTCTCCCGGACCAAGATGCAACTGCCTCACGCCCACGCCTTTTCAAACAGCACGACGAACCAGCGAACTCGACACAATCTTGCGCAAAACTTTCAAACCGACAACACCTAAGCCGTGCAGGTATAGTCCAATTGATCTATATATGCGTTAAAGTTGTACCCTTGTTTACAGGAGATTTAAGTTCGTTGCTGGTTTTGAAAACGGCTAATTAATTGATTTTTTTGTCTGCTACCCTCTTCCTTTCATTACTTTCTCTCTATACTCTCTCTTTTCTTATATATATATATATATATATATATATATATATATATATATATATATATATATATATATATATATATATATATATATATATATATATATATATATATATATATATATATATATATATATATATATATATATATATATATATATATATATATATATATATATATGTACATATGTATTGTTTGCTTAGAGTTAGTTGTTAGGTACACTTAGTTATTAAAATCTATTATCACCACGCTTGATTGTCTCTGTTTTGGTCACGTGATAGAGTCCCTTCTTCACTGTGAGACCTCGCTACCTGCTCTCGAAATGGAGTTTCCTTCCTGGCCAGAAGGATAACGCCCTCTTTAGAGTTCATAATTCTAAAACTAGACTACAGCTAATCCTACAAGCTGATCTAGACCACATATATAGTCATAATTAATTATAATAAGTTGTAGTTAATTATCTATATGTATATGTGCACATACATTAATTCCCTTTCATGGCTGATGTATATTTATAACTGGTCACAACACGCGTTGATTAGATATATAGATATATTTCACGCCATTGAGCTAATTCCTTATATAAATTGGTGGAGAATACATTTAAACATGTTGAACATCTTTTAATGCGTTACATAAATTGGTGGGGAATATATTTTAAACTATTCAGATTTATATGATTCGCTACAACTGGCGGAGATAATGCAGGCACGCTTTAAAAACTTTCTCATGGTAAAAATGTGCTTTGAATCCAAGCATGCGCTTTTGTTTCGTTTAATTTTTAAATCTGATTTGCTACACAGCATTTAATCGACACGATACAGGATGGTTTCAAGACCATTGAGGATCATATTAACGAACATTTTATTGCCGTTAACCAACGTTTGGATACCATTGAAAAGAACCAGGATTGTTATGTTCGGGGTTTGCCTGCTACACTGCAACAACACAGAATATGTTTTAAACAAGTTTTAGCGAAGCAGACCTTGTATGGATGACTGACCCGGCAAATAGCCAACGACCAAAAGCTAACAACTGATTTGTTAAAGGAGATATTACCTGTGCTTAAAAACAAACTCGGGTGAGTTGTGAAAAAAATCTTCTTATATATTCTGTGTTTTTTTATATCTATTCCCCCAATATTATAAATCGTGTATTTAGTGTTAGTTTGTGTGTAATAGTCATTGTTTTGGTAGTGTTCTTGTTTTACTGATTACTAGTGTTATTTCATTAGTTATTTCGTGCACACCCCATACGTGTTTGTTTAAATAAAATTTTAAACAATGGCAAAACGTTGTCAGGAAGTGGATGGGTGTGATCAGGGTTGAGCAGTTAGATTTAGACAAGACAACATCAGCGAGCAGTGCACCAACACCGACACATCATTTAATTCAGATGATAGAGGATATGAATAGATCTGAGCCTACAACCGACACATTGTTAGATTTATTAAACATAGTGAGATCAATGTCTGATGATCAACCAGAACAACGTCCAAATTCGACATTAGGCTCTGTTTTAAATTCGCACCAGGTGTGTGAGGATACAGATAATCAGTCATATCATTCATTCGACCCTACAGCACAAAATATGGGGTTAACCCTCTATGATATTCACAAGCTTGTAAGAGAGGGTGGCGATATAGGTGGATATACTGTGGTAGCGAGACCCAGATTCAATAGTCTGGAGATGCGTCAGCATATAAATCTGAGGATGCTATCCACAGTAGTCTTAGCAGCATACGCTATATTTCTGCACGAAATTTTGGTCGAAATAGTGTCATTTTCCAGACTGTTGGCTAGGGATGGTGGTTTGATTAACATAACAATGAGTGGTCCTAGTCTAAACTCTGATGTTAATGCCGTCTTGTCACCTAGCAATGGACGTCTTCACAAATCAGCTTGAGAAGATAATGCAAAGTAACACCGATGTGTGGGTTGATGATAGTTTAGATCTAAAAGTGTCTATAGCACGATAAGAGTAAATATGGGGGTGGGTATCGAAAGATACATGATCTCGCCCATAATGAAGTGATCACCAGAAATAGGATGAATCTGTTCTGCCCCATCAACACAGCCAATAATTTGTGTTTTGCGATCTGTTTGGCCCATTTTCTAAATCCTCAAAAACTACTTACAGATCTACAAACTATAGCAATGTCGATGCAGAAGGCGGCTGGGCATTCAGAACAGCATAAGATAGGATTTAATGATATCACATGGTTTGTTATGTTAAGTATAAAAATAGTGGTCTTCCATAGATCATGCAGCGGTTTGTTGGAAATGTCCAACAATGTACGTCATCACAAGACAGTGTCCTGTACCTGCACGACGGCCAGTATTTTTTGATTAAGAAGTTGAATGCATTCATAGGTACTCCATATGTGTGCGACTACTGCTATCAAGGCTTTATTAATCGTTGAGATCATCATTGCAAATATGTGTGCGATATCTGTAATGCCCCTGACTGTTATAAGCACCCCATCAAAACAAGACAATGTGCCGATTGCTAGTGGTACTGCAAATCTGCCTATTGTTATGATGCACATAAACAAGCGCCATTAGGTCAACAGTATGTGCAGTGCAATATTACAAAATACTGTCAAAAATGTAATAGACGTTATCATGTCAGCGCCACCAATCCCAAACCACACAGGTGTGGTGCCGAGCGGTGTATCCATTGTCACGATGAAATGATTAATGACGGTGTACACCAGTGTTTTATACAGCCAACAAAGCTCGAACCACCTAGTGACAAGTACATATTCTATGATTTTGAGACGTAATACGTAAATGGTAAACACGTTGCAAACTTTGTGTTGCCATTACGTTTAAAGGGGAAGAGTTCACAGCCGCTGGTCCGGACTGCACAGAACGACTTGTTAAAAGGTTTAGATGGTGGCACTATCAGAATTTCACATGGCTCGCCCACAATGCTTCTAGTTTTGATAACTTTATACTTTTGGCATATTTCGCAAATGTGGGGCATACGCTTAAAATCAAGATGCAAGGCTGTCAGATAATTTTAATGTATTACGACACATTCAAGCAGCGCTTTATCGACAGTTATTCATTCATCCCCATGCGTCTGGCCATGACATCTGTTGCATTAAATCTAACCTGGGCAGAGAAAGGTTATTTTCCGCACATTTTCAACAGAATAGAAAATGAGGATTACATAGGACCAAACCCGGACAGACACTTCTACGGCTATGAGACAATGTCTGACAAAGTGAGGGCGCTGTTTGATGTGTGGTACGCAACAGTAAGTGTTTGATTTTAAAAAAGAACTTAGTATGTACAGTAGGAATGATATTGTTTTGCTCAGGGAGACGTGCATAAAGTACCGTGATGAATTCATACAATGCACCAAACTCGATCCGTTTAAATACAATACGTTAGCATCTTGTTGTATGGCTGTGTATAAAACCCACTTCCTACCAAAAGACACCCTAGCTCTAATGCATAACAATGCGCACACAAATCAGAACAAGATACACTCAAACATTTCCATCAAATGGCTTGAATATGTTAAAACAACAAGTGGCATAGATATTGAACACGCGTTAAATCATGGCGAGATGGTGATTGGTAAATACCATCTTGATGGTTATTATGAAAAGGACAGTGTAAAAAGTGTTTGAATTCAACGGCTGTGTAGCGAATTTAGCTCAAATGGGTGAAATATATCTATATCTCTAATCAAAGCGTGTACTGATTAGTTATGGATATAAATCGACCATGAAAGGGAATGTTATGTTAATTACTGACTTACTGTAGTCTAGCTTTAGAATTAAATGCGAAGCAGCTTGATCTGATCATAAGTCCACAAATCAAATGTATCCCAGTAACTCAAAATTTTTTATGGAATGTTATCAAGATGCAACCAACAAGCCCTGATGATTGATTATAAAACAAATACATCCAAATGACTCAGAACAGATTTAATTTCACTGCATCCTGTAGTATACCTCCAAAAAATAAGGTAGTGAAAAAAAACTGTTGGATTGTGAAAATGTCGGATAGATTTTGTAGAAACATGCCTCTTTTAAAAATATTATTAAAAGCATCGCCCAAACAGAGACGGGTTATTTTACAGTCTGCCGCAGATGAACTCATTGCGACGTTGTGTGAAATGGCTCTTAACATTCTCCACGGGAATATTCCACTCAAGGCGCCACAATATCACAAACTGAGAAGGAGTAAAAGAGCAATCAGGTTTGTAGCAGATAAGAAAATAGGTGTTAAAAGAAAGAGATGGCTAATAAACCAGCAGGGGGGTTTCTTCTCCCGCTCTTAAGTGTCGTGATACCTTTCATCTCCAGTCTGATTGCTTCTAGATAACTTGGGTGGTATGGAATATGCAGAGAAGATGTTTTTAGTTCTACAACACCAAATGGATAAACTAAACTCTGGCACCCCCCACGAGACTATTCAACAGGTTGTGGAGAATGATTTGGACGCGACTATAAAAAGTATTTTGCTCAGAACTGATTTGGACGATTATGAAAAGGCAAGGCTGTACACGAATACATTACAGCGATTTTTAACAAATGCTAGACAAGGAGACTGGGAAACCAACACGTTAACATTAACTCTCCCACAACCTGACCGCGTTGAAAAAGAAGACCAAACCACGGCTGCCAGAGTGAGCGTTCACGATGTTTTAGATAATGTTGTAGACGATGTTTTGAAGAATGTTCCACAGAGGAGTGTAAAAAACGCTCATTACATTTTAGATAAAATGTCTAAAACTAAAGATGTCACATCTTGGGCTGAGTTGGGCGAGTTTGTGTTTAAAGGTTTAAAGGAACAATCACTGGTTCACACATGCTCGATTTAGTTAAAGGTGTCACAGCTCCACAAAAGATTTCTGATGCGCGGAGACCTATTGGCTGGAACGAGTTTCTGCAGGCTTTTCTATTTTAAACATACCATACTCGATGGTGCCAAATCGTTATGTCAGACACGTTATTAACTCTTTCAAAACCAAAACGACTCCGATTATAACTAGCATGTCTAAGAAGAAGAAGAGTAAAAAACAGAAAGCGCCATCGAGTTCGCCATCAGCACATTCATTTTATTCAGATGACCCTGTATTATTCAATTCGTCACCTCTTGACCCGAGTCAGTGGCTAAATTTTTAATCTCAAAGTTTTTTGTATGTTCTGTGTTTCCTATTTTTTTTTTATCATGCTATTATCGGAATTGTTGATTGTGTTGTATGTGTAATAATAAAAAAGTCAAAAAGACGTTTCTGTTCTTTAGTTGTTGTTTATTGAAATGTTAAACACGAGACAAGCATTTCACACATCTGAACACATCGAACACATTTGAAAACATTTTCATTACAATGAGTTTGTTTTAGTTTTTTCACAAAAGCACACACACGCCATCTTCATTTATGTAGATGGCTAACCAGTGCTCACCTGGGAGACCTGAAGGGTGTGTATTGATTATAACCATTGCCGGTAATTTTTTTAAAGGAGCTTTTGGAAGATAGTCACACGGGAGTACTCTGCGAAAATGTGTGTTGCACGAGATCATGTCCATGATGGTTGTAAGTTGGACTGTGTCCATTTTTTACATATTAATAGTAATCAACCAGGATCTGTCAGCGATTTGACACTTCAGTGATGCTGTCGGATATGGCATAAACAATTAAATTAATTGTTCGGGGTAGCAGTTGTCTAAAACGGGCTTCTAGTCTGAGATTTCCAGACTTGATAAGCGATATGTGCTGACTGCACTCCTCATCTGGTGTGAGATTGAATGCGACAGGGTATAACCATGTAGAAAATTCTCCCTATCTATTGATAGAGCCTGGTTTTTAAAATGCTTTCCAGAAGCCAACGCTAACTGGTAAAAACCCGCACTGCAGGGCCACTTTCATATTCAGGCTGCAGAGGTTTCGCCGGGTGTTGTTGTCCATCCAGATAAATGGCCAAAAATTCTAAGTCATAGTTTTTAAAAGCAAATGGATTTTTATTATAGGCTCCTGTAAACGTGTCATTATCATTATCATTATTTATCAGATATTTTGCGTTTGATAATAACAGTGTTTTTGCATGTCCCAATCTGACAGCCGGTGATACAGACACTTTTTTTACAAATAGTGAGGCTGATAGGATGTTTAGTTTATAGGCTGCAGCGTCGCTCCTCATCAAGCAGAATTCGTCTTTACATCTCATCATGCGAATTTTAATGTCCACCCAGTTAAGCATAAGTTTTTCTTTAAAGAAAATATTACTGTGAACGGGTGCGAGTAGCTCCACAACGTTACTCGCGTTGGTAAAGGCCACTCTTTTTGTTAGGCCGTGATTACCCCCAGCAGGGTCTGCTACGTCCATATGCCCAACCGTGTCTTTGTAAAACAGCCCTGCAGAGAAAAGTGTTTCAAGGGCGTCTCTACCATAATTGGTAAGACACTCTATTATGCACCGATAAGGGTATGTGCTAGAACTCTGCGATATAAGACGGTCTCCTAGCGACACATCCACTTGTGAAAATATAGTTGCGCCTGCATAATTAATAAGTCCGACGGGGGCTCCATCCGCAATATCAGTACCGTCAGCGTTAGTGATTTTGAGATGCAAAAACACTAGCATGTTTAGGTCTACATAATCCTCTCCAGTCCCCACGATAATAAATTCCAGCGGTGATGAGTCTGATATGGCTGATAATGGTGGAACTTCTATATAAGTATTTTTTTCAATAGCTGTTTGAGTCATCAGCACTGTGAACAGGTCCAGTTAGGTTTTTAAACATTCTTCTGACATGCTGTGTAGTAAAGACATGACCTAAAATATTGTTTTAACACCGGTCTTTGGTCTTTTTGATGTAGCCCATTTTGTTGCCACCTCACATCTGCGTTTTACAACTGATACATTCTTAACTGCATGTTTTGTTTTCTTCTGCATTTGACCACTCCTCTGAACCCCTGGTGGTCTAGATGCTCTATTGCGTGCCATCGGCATTAGCCCGGCTCCATCTGGAGTATCGCCGTCATTAAAATATCTTGATAATGTGTTGGTAACAACATCGCTTAGTATGTTTTTTGCAGCTGATTTCAGATGGGGCTTGGCTATGCTAAATCCTCATTTTAGCAAAGGTATGGCCATTCTAAAGAGCCCCCTAAACAAACCACCCAGACCAGCTCCCTACATAACTCCGCCTGCATACCCTGGGAGTCCGTTGCCAGCCTGATTCTGGTAATACACCACATAACGCATGGGGTCGACATTGTGATTGTTGAAATACACCATCTTTAAACAAATTGTTTCACAGGTCTAAAGTGTAGCTTAACACACACTTTCCCATAACTGAAACGTATGTCTTGATTTTGGTCTCCTTTCACCTGTATGGTTATCTCTGCGATGGATGATTTGTTAACTGACACGTAATGCAGTCTGTCGTATCTAACAGTAATATCCTTATTAATATCATCATCTATATGCACACATCGTAGTATCGGAAATTGATGATCACCAACTGACTGATATTCTATAATATCTTTGTATATATATACATGGTGTGGAACCCCCCACTTATATCCACTTGATAGGGTGCATATGTCACAGGTATGTGCCCAACAGTATGTTTTTCATGATTTTGATTATGAGTTTCTATAGCAATGCATTGTTTTAAGCCTAAAATATTAGACAGTTTTCCATAAAATGTCAGCGACGTCTTCAGAGGCGCTTTCAGAAACACATTGTTTTTGACATGATCATAACCAAGACTCACACCCGATGGCAGGTTTGCGTTGATCTCCCTGATCAAAAAAGCACATCATCATAATACCCCGTCTTTAATGTGTAAGGTATGTTTGACGTCTTTCGATCGCCAGTGGTGAAAAGCTCTTTGGGGTCAACACGATATTTGGCGATGTGATTCTTACTATCTGATGACTTTGTTTCATCATAGCTGAAAATGAATGTAGCATCTGCCTCATTAAATGTGTACCATGACACAGAATAATCAAATTCGATTAACCCGACTTGCCATTCTCTTTTTAGGTTTGTAGCTCTCGCCAACCTGGTTGTATAACTAGATATGCTGTTTTCCGGATAAACAGATAACGAGGTGTGGTGAAAATTGGCCCGCATCTCTCCACCAAAATATGTAGATTGAATTGGCTGTTTGGGTTAATTTGATATAATCTCCACCATTTTACGTAAGTAAAAATTAGTTGTTAAATTGAGCTGTCTTTATTCTCCTCCAAAGATGTCTAAGAGATTAACAGATCAGCTCGAAAATGGAAATTTGACTAATTTAGTATTACTGATCAACTATTCGTCCAGCGATAAGTTGAAACTAGTGTATTCATTAATTATGCATTAGATATTACCTCCGTGGCCACCGGGAATAATATCCTAAACATAGTGACACATTATTTTAAGAGCATGTAGCAGAATCGCAATTCAAGGCAATAGACACTTGTAAGCAATAAGAACACGTATATTTAAGAACAGACGAGACTTTATTGAACTACTCTATGACATAGAAACTAATCTAACATATAAAACACATGCACACATGCACACACACACACATGCATACATAAACGGGTGATAATGAAGAGTGAATGAAGTTCCGAGTCTCTAGCGTTGCATGCTATTTCACAGACCATGATCTGAATGAACCATCAACTTATTACGTTGTCTTCACTTCCTTTAGAAGGGCTCAACTTATTATAGACACCATATTAGCTAGATTCTGGGGTATTGCACTTGCCTTAGCTGTGTTGAAGGGATTTCCTCGTTATGTCGTGGTGTCGTCAGCGGTCTGGTCGGTGAGAGGTGTCTTGGAAGACCAATCGGAATGCTGAGTGGAATGAAGGCGGGAGGCTTGAAAAGCAGGCGGTGGCTCACACTGGATCACATCGCACTGGCCAGGCCGATGTAACCGTGATCTGATCTCCCTGACGTTGATTGGCCCTGGAGACCCTCCGCCGACCCCATCCTTCAAAGTGTGCCAAGAAGCAAGAGAGAGGGAAGCAGGCGACGAGACAAACTCTTGTGTTCTTAGGATTTTAACACTTCCTGGGCTAGTCCAGCCCAGAGTGCTTCCTCCAATCAATATTGTCTTTTGGCGGGGTGTTAGCCAGATTCTCCACCTATTATGCTAATCATCCTCTTGTCCCTGTGGATGAGTGGTTCCACACTCTTCAATGATGAGTGGATTATTAAACTTTGCCCTGAAACTTTTCATGTACATATCAGAAAAATCTACATAAATTTCCTTATTCTTATGATTTAGGAAATCACTCAATGAACACATGCATACCAAACAAGACATGTTTGACTATACTTAAAGTACATTACTAATATTTAAAACACAATGATCCTCCTAGGGCTACTACACAAATACATGCAAAATCAAACAATTAGTGGCAACTTAATGGTGATACACATGAAGAAAATAGAACAACACAGGAAATAGGTGGTAGGAAATAGGTGATTTCAGTTGTTCAAAGATGTATTAATTCCCAGAGTCGTTGCTCCTGGTAGGCACCGATTGTGGAATGTGTGAGTCCTTGTGTAGACTTGTGGAATTGTGGGATGTGTAATCTTGGTGAAAAGGTCTCTCCTTTCTTCCAGAATTTATTGGCCTTAATTGTAAGGTTCTTTGGACTTATCTGTTGTGTAAGCAAACTGGTCTGGCCCAAAAGGCCTAAATCACTGCATTTGAGAGCAGTTTCTGCGGTCGAGAGGGTTCAGCCCTGGGTCAGGGAGGCCTTTAACGCTTGCCGTGTTGGTTGAGATAAGGCAGATGCACACACTGGATTTAAGTGGCTCCTTGGTGTCTGGGTGTGGATTCCTTGTTTTATGGCTCCCTGAGTGGAGACATTTTGGTCCAGAGTTTCTTGTGGGTTCTCTGGCTGAGAAGGCCCATTGTTTTATTTATTCTGGTTATAATTGTGTGAATTATATGATGCTGCTTGTGCTGAGGTGTTACAGAGGCATTGCAGGACAACGTGACATAAAATCCATCCTCTGCCATGGCTGGTTTTTGTGCATGACCTATGGTGGTCTATTGTTTTTATGGCTTCTGTACATCTACCAAATCTTTCTGGTCGATCCATGCCGCGAATTTTGCAGGCCATTCGAGCCATCAAAACAACACTAAAGTTTTCCGGCCTTGTTTCTTCTTGTCTAAAATTTTTTCCACTTTAAACACCTTGTTTTTGTTCACAATTATTTTTTGTAATTCCTCCTCATAAAAAAACGCCGTTGATGGTGTCACTGTCATAATGACACAGTCTGTAGATTGGTGGGTCATGCGGGACATGTTCTGTTATAGTGAAAAATTTGTGCGTATAGTTTTCCTCATACCCTTTTGTGAAGAGTCCTCTTACTTTAGAAATTCTAACAATGTCTATTCTATAAATTCTAACTTTATATTTAAATTTGGGGTTGGCACAGTGACCTCCGCTAGACCCATATTGATTATGAAACACCACAGACTCGTTCTCTCTGTTCACATCAACCAGTCTCATCTTGATGCTTCTGTGATAGCTGACATTGTACCCCATCCATAATATCGACATAGCGTTTGGAATTTGTTGCTGGTAAATATCTCCACATCCTACCTTTTAAGGTTCTATTAAACCGCTCAATGACACAGGCTTTTAATTCTGTGGCGGGTGCAAAATGTATGATGTTGTACTTTTTTGTCATGCTTTGAAAATGTTTATTAAAATTCCTTTCCATTGTCTGTCTGTAATTTGCGTGGCACACAGCCTTTCTTCAGTATAGATTTGAAAGCTTTAGTTACCTTGATTCCTGATTTATGTTTTAATAAACACGTCCATGCATATTTACTAAACAGATCTATGCACGTCAACAGAAAACGATTATTGTCATTTTCCACAGCGTATGTGAACGTAGCAACTAGATTGGTCTGGAACTGCATATCAATACCATAGACAAAAACCCGATTTCTTTTGTAATTCAGAGGGGCAGGTCTTTGTAGCGTGTACGCATCCTCTCCGGACAGCCAGTCTGAAACTTGTTTATCAGTTAAACGAACACCCGTTTCTTTTAAAACACCATCTTTTAAACGTTTTTTTACCTCCTAAAGACCCCGGGTAAGAAGGGTTGTAATAATTTTTTTAAATTTCTTCGGACATGCTGACGTCTCAGACTTCACAAAAGAATAACTCAGATGGTTTAAATGTTTGGGAATTTATTTCGGTGAAAGAAATCAGCATCACATAGCGTCGAGATGCCGTTGAAATTTTATACACGTTACAATGTTTTTTTCAACAATGTAATCAACTAATGTTTCAACAATTTCACAAACATCAGTCTGCTCGTTTCTTGACAACATTACACATAAATCAGTCACATATGCACACAAACACATTATGTGAGCAATTCTAATACTACTGCCACATTCAGTCATCAGGTCTTCCCTCTCACAACACATATTTGTATCTTGAGGCTTGTTAAACATTTGGGATCAACGACACAATCATTTACATCAATAAACACATCAATACCGTCATTAATGATCTTACACATCAAATTAGTCACATCTAATATGACATTTAAATAAATGCTTTGTCAGACCTGTTGCACACCATGTGTTCCACATTTCAGTATCACGTTCGGGAAATTTGCGGGGCTCCTTTCCACCCGTCCACAGCATCATAGATTGCTGACATCCACAATTTTCTCTCGGACTTCACAAAGGTTTCCCATGATGTAAACTTCGTCACGCAATTCGTGCAAAATATCATCCACCGTACCTTGAATTCTCTCGGGGTGACGCCTCAAACCACACCAGCTGAATGCTTGGGCTATGATGTGTTTAAGTCCCGGTTTAATCAGATTACGTGACAGTTCCTCAAAGTAGCCATCAAAAAAATAGCCGTCAGGTTCGAAGAGACAGGGATGTCTAAGCTGACTTGGATGGCCCACTTTGCACCCCAAACAGAGTTCTTTCTGCTTTTTGTTAACGAGATGCTCGAGAAGGACCACAGCGATCACTTTTATGATTTTGAAGCCGTCTTCACAATATCCACATCTTCATGATGAAACTTTGTTAAACTAACATTTTGCTTTTTCCGTGGTGCAAAAGTCAATTCCTCTCTCTTGTAACGTCTGAACATATCAAACTGATTTCTGAATCAGCCTGGATCTAGCAAAGAAGTTTCTCTGTGTCTTTGAGCCATGAATCCTTATCTAACCTCTTGTCCAGATACCATCGGAATGCGGACAGGGGACACGACCCCCCTCTTCAGACACACACACACACACACACACACACACACACACACACACACACACACACACACACAAACACACACACACAAAGCACACACCCGTGCACACACACAATGTAAGAATCTCTTTTGAATGTAACATGTAATTATATGTAATTATTCGATGTCCAAACAGTGTGATGTTATCTTATTTGCATATATTGTGTGTTTATGTGACCTAACCATAATGATTTTAGATAGTTTTAACTTAGGATATTATTTTAAATGTCTGTAACCATGTTTTACTTGTAATATTCTTTATAAGTCCGTCGAATTTGGTATGTAGGTAATCGTCTCAAGATACCCTGATTGATTATGCATATCATATTGCAATGGGATACATTATTTCATGCTTTCTCTTAATTTCATATATAATACGGTATAAAACGGCTCCTCCCTGGACATGCAAATCCAGGTCTGAGACCAGACAAAGAGAGTTCATCACGCCAACAAATCCAACTTCCTGATTGGCCCATAGCCCAAAGAGGCATGTGTGTTGGTGTTGTCTTTAAAACAACACCACGCTTTGAAACCTCTTCAGTCTCTCTTTACTCACACTCTTCAACTTCACTTCTACACTCTTTCCAGCTTTTCTCCCCCGGGGGCCACGTGCCCCGGGAAGAGGAAGACAGGATCTCTCTCTCCCGGACAAAAGATGCAACCACCTCATGGCCCACCCCTTTTCAAATGGCATGACGAACCAGCGAACTCTACACAACCTCGTGCGAACTTTTAAACCGAAGCCATGCAAGTATAGTTAATGGATCTATATCTGCGTTTAAGATTGTACCCCTGTTTATTTAAGAGAGATTTAAGTTTGTTGCTGGTTTTGAAAAAGGCTAATTAGTTGTGTTTTTGTCTGCCATTCCCTTTTATTTCATTACTTTCTCTCCATCCCTTTTCTTTCCTTGTATATAGATGTACATATGTATGTTTTGCTTAGAGTTAATCGCGTGTATCCATAGTTACATCTAGTTATTAAAATCTATTATCCCACGCTTGATTTGTCTCTGTTTGGTCACGTGATGAA
Organism: Cranoglanis bouderius; assembly: GCA_023630585.1. Lineage (NCBI taxonomy): Eukaryota > Metazoa > Chordata > Actinopteri > Siluriformes > Cranoglanididae > Cranoglanis > Cranoglanis bouderius. The sequence continues at coordinate 7,108,725 of CM042537.1, forward strand.
TAAATTCTACGCTGCATAAGATCTCAGTTACCCGCTCTAATTTTAATAACAAAATTCTTTGGTTAATCCTTCCTGGCCAGAAGGATAAACTCCCTCTTTAGAGTTCATAATTCCAAACTAGACTACAGCTAATCCTAAAAGCTGATCTAGACCACATACATAGTCATAATTAATTATAATCCATTGTAGTTAATTATCTATATGTATATGTGCACATACATGAATTCCCTTTCATGGCTGATGTATATTTATAACTGGTCACAACACGCGTTGATTAGATATATAGATGTATTTCACGCCATTCGAGCTAATTCCTTATATAAATTGGAGAATACATTTAAACATGTTAAACATCTTTTAATTCGTTACATGAATTGTAACTGGTGGAGAATATTTTTAAACGTTGCAGATTCATCCGATTTACTACACATTCTGGTAGATAATGCGGGCATGCTTTAAAACTCGTCTCCTTTAAAAAGGTGCGTTGAATCCAAGCGTGCGCTTCTGTTTCATTTTTCATGTTTAAAGTTGATCTATTACATTACTCTGGTGGAAAAGAATAATGCTAGTAATGATTGATTCATTACATTCTTTTCAACAGGAATTCTAGGCATTGAAATACACATTGTCCTTCTAGAGTTTTTAGGGGTTCGTGGAGCAGACATTGTATGAGTTTTGCAGACCGCCTTCTGTGTTTTAACCACGGCTTTCTTTAACCAATATTTAAACAATAGCTTCAGGACACACACACATATAGGGGGGTGTAAACTCATTAACATATAACACTTTGTGAAACACACACACACACACACACCTGGGAAAGATCAACTCAACACAGACAGGAGACGAACGTCATAAATTACATGGCAGGCTGAATTGTCAATCGGGATGACATGAGGGATCATAAATTACACACGGTCATGGAGTGACCTGAGGATCATAAATTACATGACATACAGAAACGACCATGGGGCAGACTTAAGGGGCATGATGCCGAGAATAAGAGAGTTAAGATCATATTTAGCAAATAGTAAGCAACTAAGTAAGCAAACAGATCTTATTTAGCTTTAGGAAATAGTAATATGCAAGTAGAATAATGCCAATAAACACCAGGAGAGGCAAGAGTGGAGAAAAACAGTCATGTTTATTCAGGAAGAAGAGTGGTACAGACTAATCTGCAAAAAGGAGAGCCCGCCTCACGCTGGGACGGAGGGCAGTAGGAGGAGGAGAAAGAGGAATAATGGAGGGAGGAGCAACTGGACTCGTTGGGGAATAGTCAGTGGGAGAGACAGGAGTAGACGGAGGTGACTCATCCAAATTCTGAAGAACACTGGGGGAAAGGGGAATTCTAGAGTCCCATGGGCAGCCATCCACGTGTGGGCAACACTCGGTCTGTGTAGATTGAGAAGTGGTCATCGCCAAAAGCGTAGGGGTCTGAGTGAAACGGGAATGGGTGAAAGGCATGGGTGTCTGACTAGACACAGACTCCAGTCTGACCCCTTGTGAAATTCGGACCGGGAACAAAGGAAAAGAGGGCAGAGGAGTGCTATAAAGCTGCTCCAGATACTCAGAAATGCCAGTGGCCAGATGTGTCAACTGATAACGACGATAGAGGGTGACCTCGGCTGTCCCAGAGGAAGATGGGAGAGAACCACGAGGGCGGGCTAGGAGGAGAAGAACATAGATGAGTCAGGAAAAAGAAAACTTGGGGAGGAATCACACACTCTTGCCTTAAATTAAATAAACTAAATAGCCAGGCAATAATAAAGACAGCAGTAGTCAGAGGAACGTCCTACCTAAACAGATTGCTAAAAATTTAGAGACACAGCTTACCAAAACTGACTGTAACCATAGCATTACTAAAGTCTCACAAAAACAGCATTAAGCATAAACGTACAGAAAATAGTTGACACAAAGCAGGGGTAAGGACATAAACTAAAATAACAAAATGAGAGGAGTAAAAATAAAACTTACACATTTTAGGCATCCTGAGGGGACAATAACGGTGAAGCGTCGAAGTAGCACGATAGTCCACAGCTGAATATATCAAAAAACTAGGAAGTTTAGGTTAAATACAGACAGTTTTTTTAATAACAAATGACGGCGAAGGCCGAAAATAAGGGGAAATCCAAAAGACGGAAATACCAAAAAAGGGCACAAGGAAAGAAGTAAAACTGGAACTAAGGGGAAAATTCAAAGAACAGGATATGAGTCAAAAATGACGCACGAAGGGGAGTTTTTCAGAAAAGTGGAAAATAAGGGGAATTCGGCAAAAGATGCAAATGAAGATAGGAGGGGCCAAAAGGGCCATACTGGAAAATAAGGGGAATTCGCCGGGGCATATGCAAATTAAAGAAGGAGGCGCCACACAGCGCCTCAGCATAAATAGAGGGGAATTTTCTAGGGAGTTTTTGAGAACACAGAGGACACTGAGGATGCAGTGTATGCTGATGTACTTGCTTACAATAACATAGAAATGTGTTTTGTATTGTGAGTATTGTTCTCCTTGAGCTCAATGGACTTTCATGTTTGTGGATTGTATTAAAACAACGTTTGCTCTTTCTCATCCAAGTTTGAAGAGTCTCAATTTGTTGATAGTAGTTTGAGTGCAATAAGAGTTTAAAAGGATCAAAACAGCCGAGAGGGAATTCAATTCCACCCTGGATGTCGGAGCTCGGAGGGAGGCTCCCCTTCTGAGCCCTAGCTGTTTTCCGACAGGCAGTCTTCGGTTTTGGTAATACCCCTGTTTTTCCTTGACGCAAAAGCCGATTCCTCTCATTTCAACAGGAATTCTATGTTATAGAACACACATCATCCTTCTAGAGGTTTAGGGCTCATGGAACACCCATTGTGTGAGTTTTGCTGCGCACCTTCTATGTTTTAACAATGGCTCTTTAAACAACAGCTTCAACACGCACGCACGCACACACCCGCATGCATGCACACGCACACCATCAACTCCCACACAGACAGGAGACAGGAAGGTCATAAATTACATGGCAGGCAGAACTGTCAATCGGCATGACAAGAGGGATCATAAGTTACACACGGTCATGGGAGTAATATGAGGGTCATAAATCATTGAAATTTTGACATAAAGTATAAGATATATACTACTCATGCCTCTAATTACTGCCCATGAGCAGCAGACACATCTTGTAGAGTGTAATTTCACAGTAAGGACTGGCATCTGGTCTGCCAATAGGCCAAGACAGTGGAACTCTCTGTGTCTTTCCCTATGACATACAAAAAAATTAAACTAATGATTGAATCACTGCTGTCCAGTCTAAATAATACACTACATGGCTAAAAGTATGTGGACGCCTGATCAGGACACCCATATGTGGGCCTTTCCCAAACTGTTGCTACAAAGTTGGAAGAACACAATAGTCTAGAATGTTTTTGGATACTGCAGCATATATTAAGATTTCCATTCACTGGAATTCAGGGGCCTACCACTGTTGTAGCATAACTATGCCACTGTGCAAAAAGCATTTTTTTTATATTTGAGTACATATTCTTAAACAAATACTACCAAAAGCAATCAAACCTTTGTTAAAAATAATAAACTCTTCCCTTAGCATTGTGTACCTAAAGCCGTTAAATTAGCTGTTGTCATACAGTACCATTGTGTAGAGCCCAGTGTGTGTGTGTGTGAAGGAGGACTTGGGAGACAGGTGACTTTTACTGAGCTTTGTGTGTCAAACTTTTTCAGTTTGTTAGTTCAGTGTTGGTGTGTGTTAGTGTAGTGCTGGTGTGTGTTAGTCTATTGTTGGTGTGTATTAGTGCAGTGTTGGTGTGTGTTATTCTGTGTGTTAGTCCGTTGTTGGTGTGTGTTAGTGCGGTGTTGGTGTGTGTTAGTGTAGTGTTGGTGTGTGTTAATTCAATTCAATTCAGTTATATTTGCATAGCGCTTTTAACAATGGACACTGATTTACATAAATATACAGTATAAATTCAGGGTATAAATTTTAAATGTATGAATTTATCCCTGATGAGCAAGCCAGAGGCAACAGTGTCGGAAAAACTCCCTGAGATGATATGAGGAAGAAACCTTGAGAAGAACCAGACTCAAAAGGGATCCCATCCTCATCTGGTTGACACCGGATAGTGCAATTATAAATAAATCCCTTCTATAACTGTGTGCTATATAGTCAAAAAGTGCAATTGTGTAACCAGGAAATTCATTACAGTTTTTTCATGAAGTCTGTTTTGTTATACACTGTTCACTTATGGAGACTTGAGTGCAAAACTGTTTGTGGTAATTGCAGTCCTAAAGCTATAATAGCAGTTGTAGTCCTAAGCCATCATAGCATAACTGTTGTGGTCTAAAGCCATTAATAATTGTGGTCTAAAGCCATCTTCATGGCTTCTAAGTTGTACCATCCTCAGTAATTTCATTGATCTTCAGGCTGTCCATGTGTGGCCATCCTCAGCAGCAGCGAGTGATTTCCAATTGATGAGAACTCCATTTGGGGCAGCAACAGCATCCAAACACCACAGTTCACCACAACACTCTATGCCTGTGAGCCCTCTAGATCTGCTACTTTACCTAAGAAAAAACTATTCACAAAAAGCTTGAATAAACAAATATGTTTTCAGCCTGGACTTAAACACTGAGACTGTGTCTGAGTCAAGAAGACAAATTGGAAGGCTGTTCCATAACTGTGGGGCTTTGTAAGAGAAAGCTCTACGCCCTGCTGTAGCCTTCACTATTCGAGGTACCAACAAGTAGCCTACACCTTTTTATTGAAGTGGGCGTGGCAGATCATAAAAGACCAAAAGTTTTCCCAGGTACTGTGGCACGAGACCATTCAGTGCTTTATAGGTCAATAGTAGTATTTTATAACCAATGTGAATTTTGATTGGGAGCCAGATAAGATAAGATGGGGTGATGTGGTCATATCTTCTGGTTCTATTAAAGACTCTTGCAGCTGCATTCTGGACTAACTGGAGCTTGTTTATGCATCTACAAAAGCATGAACTAATATTTCTGCATCATGTATTTAGCATATACATTTATTATCTTCGCAATATTTCTAAGATGAAAGGATATTCTTGTAGCGAATCAGAAGAATCTAAAACGTTTAAATGTATTCTCCACCAATTTATGTAACGAATTAGCTCAAATGGCATGAAATATATCTATATATCTAATCAAAGCGTGTTATGACCAGTTATAAATATACATCAGCCATGAAAGGGAATTAATGTATATGCACATATACACATAGATAATTAATTACAACAGATTATAATTAATTATGACTATATATGTGGTCTAGATCAGCTTGTAGGATTGGCTGTAGTCTAGTTTTAGAATTATGAACTCTAAAGGGGGAGTTTATCCTTCTGGCCAGGAAGGATACTCCATTTTGTTATTAAAATAGAGCATGTAGCAGACTCGCAGTGTAGAAGTTACCTATTCACGTGACCAAAACAGATAAAATCCAGCGTGGTGATAATAGATTTTAATAAGTGAAACGTAACTATGGATACACACAACTAAATCTAAGCAAACAATACATATGTACAGATATATACAAGAAAAAAGAAAGTATAGAGAGAAAGTAATGAAATAGAAAGGGGTAGCAGACAAAACACAACAGTTAGCCTTTTCAAACCAGCAACGAACTTAGTCTCCTGAAAGCAGGGGTACAACTTTTAACGCATATATAGATCAGTTAAACTATACTTGCATGGCTTAGGTGTTGTCAGTTTCAAAGTTTTGTGCGCGGTCCAGTAGGAGTTCGTGTTGAGGTCGGTGGTTCGTTGTTTGAAAAGGCATGGGCCATGAGGCGGTTGCATCCTTGTCCGGGAGAGAGGCGACTTTTTCAGAAGAGAGCGCGAGAGAAAAGTTTCAATACGTGTTGTTGTTTCTAAAGACAACACCAACGCACATGCCTCTCTGGGCTATTGACCAATCAGGAAGTTGGATTTATTGGCGGGATGAACTCTCTTTGTCTGGTCTCAGACCTGAATTTGCATGTCCTGGGAGGAGCCAGTTTAAACTGTATTATATATGCGATTAAGAAAAAGCATTAAATAATGTATCCCATTGTAATATGATATGCATAATCAATCAGAGCATCAAGAGACGATTAACTAGATACCAAATTCAATGGAATTAGAAAAATATTAACAGGTAAAACATGGTTACAGACATTTAAAATGATATCCTAAATTAAACTATCCAAAATCATCCTAGCTTGGTTACATAGGCACACAGACATGCAAACACGAATACATCAAACTACTTGGGCATCGAATAATTACACGTTACGTTCAAGAGACATTTTTCCATTGTGTGTGTGCATGCGTGCACGTGTAGGTAAGCTCGTGTGTGTGTTTGAGTGTGTGAGTGTGCGTGTGTATTGGCATTCCAGGCATCCCAACTGGGGGGTGCCTGGAGAGTGTCAGAGACCATTGAAGTCCCCCTGGGGTGCTCTTAGACAGGCTGAAGCCAGAATGATCATTAAACAGATAGGGATTTACAGCTCAAAGAAAAAGAAACTTCTTTGCTAAGTCCAGGTTGATTCAGAAATCAGTTTGATACCGTCAGACGTTACATTCTAGTAATATTATCTAGTTGAGCTTCAAATTACAGTTTTTGTTTTTTTTTTACAATCACTTTGGCAATAAGTTCAGTACCTTGATGTCATTTTTCAAAACCCTAGACACAAATCTCAAAACGGTTATCACTTTAACACAGGCTGTCCAATGTTCAAAACATTACATAGTGCATTCATATCTTTAAATATAACTTACACTTACAGAATCATTGGTTCAAATAACTCATTTATTATAAAATACCATAGGAACATTAATTTATATCACCCACACACAAGATACCAATAGTTTTAGTGTGTAGTTGTTGGTACAATCATCAAATATTGTAGTACAAAATATGTGATACATGTTTCATTATGGAACTACACCAAAATACATCACTGTAAAAGGACTTGGAGAGAGAATACTACAGACACAGTGGAATCATTGAACAAAATCTGAAATGTATTCATGAAATACAATCAAATCATAACATAGGTTTTGTTTAATCAAAGCAAAAATGATTAGCTATATGAAAAAGAAAAAAAAAACTACAGTACAGTAAAATGTCAGCTGCAATGTTCCTCACCTGGCTTACTGTAAAAAGCAAAACAAAGGATCTATTACTGTACTTCTATATTTCCATCAACCCTGTTTTGTGAATTTGGCCACAGGTTCTCATCCACGTTACAATTGATATTTTTTATTTAGCCAAACATCTTGGGAAGAATCTTCGGGCATGGCGAATCCAGGCATGACAATGGTCTGCCGTGATGTCCTGGAGAAAGGTGACTTGTTTGTGAGGTCGAGGTCAGGTTTTTTAATCAGGGGTTTGATAACTGCTAGTTTAAATGATTTAGGTACATAGCCAGTGCTAACTGAAGAATTGATTATTTTTAGAAGAGGTTCAATTTTAGTGTAGTTTTGGTGTGTGTTAGTATAATGTTGGTGTGTGTGGTAATGTAGTGTTGGTATGTGTTAGTGTAGGTTTGGTGTGTGTTAGTGCAGTGTTGGTGTGTCTTAGTGTGCTGAGGTTCAGGACCAGATCAGATAGAGGAATCTATGCTGTGCTAAGCTCTTGGCATTGTAAGGCTTTGCGGTGGTATGAGTGCAGCGCATTGTTCTTTAAATGTTATTTAAATGGAACCAGTATTTAATGTTATTGTTTTTAATAATAATGGAAATCAGCCTGATTCGGCTCTACACCCAGTATGTGTTTTGTTTCTGAGTACTGTACAGAATTCTGCGTGTAAAATTTCAGCATTGGATTGGGTTGATGAGTTGGTGAGTCAGCTCCATACCTCAATACTGGATAGAACAATAGGATCTTTGACTGACTCAAGTAGACTGAGGCTAACTTGAATTGGTATTTGAGCAGGGATTTGTGGCATTGAATGCCCTGCATGCTTTGTCTGTCAGATCATTGACTGTGGGAGTGAAAGTTCATATTGAGGTCATGTTTAGTCCTCAATAACACTGAGAGAATCCAATACTGAGAGACAACAGAGGTTAAACAATCACTCAAGCTACACGTACAAATATTACTCAATTTGAGCCACGTTAGTGGCCAGCATGTTAAACATCGACAGCAGGCATTTCTCCCAGTTTAAAAGATTACACATATGGTGGAAAAAGCGCAAAATGCGAAGGAGAAGGAAAAAAAAAAGGCAAAACAAAAAACATTTCAAGTTTATCTGATGCAGCTCACAAAAGCCCCCTAAATAAATCAGCAAATAAATTAACATTCTGGTGATATTACAACCGTTTCTGATTTAACTAAACCTAAAACTAGTCATACAACTTATTTGTAAAGGGTAACCTACTGCACTAACATAATCCATTTAACAAAACATAAAACAAATCAGAAAATCTCACTGAATGCGAAATATCATATTTATATTTAGTAAAAATGAAGTAAGCATAGCAACATAATTCTCACCAAATCAAAACACACAAGGAAAACCAAAATGTAAATAGAATTAAAGACGGATCATGAATGTCCATGGATGATTGTTTAGCTGTAATGGAGTGAATGAAGTCTTATCTGAATTCCCAGTTCTCCCAATATCCAGTGTAACCTCCATCAAAATCCTCCAGCCAATCTGATACCTTAATCCATTTGCCTGTTGTACTCAACCCCCAAGGTCATGGAACAACTGTACAAAGGTGAATTGAAGAGATGACTATGTAGGGCCAGAGACCATAATCCTCCACGTAACCCACAAAAAGTCCTTCTACAAAAATCAACGAAGCCATAATAAACAAACATTCCAAATAATATAATTCAAACATTTCCAAACCAAAAGAGAAATAAGTTAGACATATTTCATACTCAATATAACATCACTTACTTTCAATTGAGCATACAACACAGGTTTCCCAACAAGGACTCAAGAAGCATATGGCAATGCCATGCTTTAGCTTTTGCATGCCACCTCTCTCCTTCTACTATATACCTTGACTTATACAAAAACATGCTGCCCCTTACTGCCCCCAGTGGTGAGGAAGATAACAATCCTATAACAGGTTTGTGACTGTTATAATATTCTTTACATGTTGCTGTTTTGTCTGATCTAATGTTGTGGAGGTGAATGTCCCTGAGAACTGACTCTTTTCTGTAATATGAGAGTTTTGTCTTTTTCGAAGTCAGGGCCCAAGTCTGACATTACTGCTGCAACAGATCCAGGTTCTGCTTTAGCCCCTGAGTGGTGCACAGACATTTAACAAAGTCACGAAATGACAATTGACCCATGACCACTGTAATGCACCCATCTTCCAGTTTCGTCTTCTCCCTGTCCAACTGTCCTCCAGCTTCTCTTTAACAATTCCCCTTAATTTCCACCTGCCATAACTGTTAGGTGCTCAGAGTCTATACTTTCCTCAGGTCCCAGATCCAAAAGGATGATTCCTGTAAAATCGTTGCTAAATAAAATTAGTTTAATTTGATTATGTGCATTTTTGCACAGTGCACGACTTATTCATTCATTTATTTATCAAACTATATTATTAATGCAGACAAATAGAATGAGTCATTCACTCAGCATCCTCATCTGCCCTTTAAAATGTCTCATTATACCTGGTTATTTGTACAACACTGTAGATTTGTGGATTTGCAAAGATGATATGTGACTTTGCATCCAACGCTGTTCATTTTACTGAAAAAAATATATAATTAGCACTGAAAAATAAATATTTTTACTTTTATAATTTTTCTTTTGCTTCTTTATTATGTCAAGGTGTCTACAGCAGAGATTACTTGTTAAGAGAGAAATAAAGTTTTAAGTTGTCTAAATGTAACTTACAATAGTGGTCTACATTACAGTTTTAACATCAAAAGTAAAAAAAATCAAAGTGAAAACATAAATGTGTCTTGTTTTTATAAACATGTTTGAATATAGCAATATACATTTATTTGTACTGTTATTGACAGTCCATCTTATAATGTGTGTCTGTGTTTTGTTAATGACGTTATTCTTATTTTTATCATCTGTAACAAATCAAATGATCATTATCCATATTAATAATAACAAACCAAATACTCTTATTATATAATGTAATACTTTATAATATACGTTATATTAATGGTGTAAATTTGATTTGTTACAGAAGTTTTGGTTATATATAATATAATAGCAATATTTGGGCACACCATCAGAAGGACTGAAACCTTTTCATGAAAGAACATTGATTAATGCAGAGTCTGTCTGAAATATTTGCAGAGTTACAATTAATTTAATGCTCCTCCTAAACCACGGGTAAAGCAGAGCATAAATAAATGGATTAATGGTGGAATTAAGATAAACCACAATCATGAGTATATGAATAGTTTCTGTCTGTAGTTCAATAACATCACCTAATAAACTGTAAATAAAATATGGAAGTAAAAACACCAGAAACACAGACACTAAAATTCCAAGGACTTTAGCTGCTTTTCTCTCCGATTTCATCGAGTGTGAGGTGATTTTCTGTGTTTTAGACCATGCGTGATTATTAAGCTCTCTGATAGCAGTGGCATGTTTCTTAGCAATCAGAAAAACTCGAGTATACAATATGATTATGACAGAAATTGGAAATATAAATGAATATACAAGATCAATTATAGACCAAACTACATTCACAGAGAGAAAACACTCTCCAGGACACAACAGAAAATCCATGAAGCTTACATTGAAATAAGAGAATGTTATGCTATATGCTAGACACACACACCAGTTAGAATACACGACAATGCACATAGTCCTACTAGAAATTATGCTTGTGTAGAGAAACGGGTTTGAGAGAGCCAAATACCGATCCACAGCGATCAGAGTGACATTATAGATGGATAGGACCACAACAAAACTGCCAATTAACCAAAAACTGATGCAGAAACCTCTCCCAAAAATCCAGCATGACTCGATTGTCCAGATTAACAGTGGAAGCATCACTAAAGTGCCAGTGAGGAAGTCTGCCACAGCCAGAGAGAGCACGAGCATGTTGGTTGGTGTGTGAAGCTGCTTGAAGTGACCAACAGAGATGATGATGAGCAGATTTCCACACACTGTTAGAAGAACCACAGCAGCTGAACACACGTACAGTAAGATATAAATTGCAGGAGATACAGTTCTCTCTGGACAGGAGAAATGCACACAGCGATCAGACCGGTTAAACTCTGTCAGGTTCATAAGTACAGCATTTTAAAAAGTCTTCAATATATTTAAAAAATAATACAGTATACTGGGTGCTGCCTTTGAAAAAAATTAACAGTAATCCAATACATGATGTTTGATATGATATGAAGCTCTGATATTTTTATATCTTATAATTTGACCACGCCCCTAAGTTTGATTGATAGTTCCAGACATATGATGGCATAGGTTGTTGATACAGAAGCCTTAAATGTTATTTGGCCACCTGCTTTTTTTTTAATATGTTATATGTAAGGAAAAAAATTAACTGAAAACAAATACTCATAAAATGAATACAACAAAAATGTGCATATGCTTAGAAAAGTTCCTATGCTTAAAAATAAATAATGATGCAGTGCATGTGTTTTGCCATGGCTTTGTACCAAACTGGCAAACTATTGTACTAAATAATATCAAAATAATGTGCCACTTTTCTATTTGACATCAATACTGCAGTCAACATTCCTTGGTCCATGCAACCTTCTAGCCGAGTTCCTGCCGGGTTGCTGCTGCTTCTGAGTGACAGGGAAACCTGGTGCTTATCCAGTATTCATAGAACCACAGTTACATACGTAACTCGCGTTCTGTTTCACTATCACCTGAATAACCTATGCCACAATGTCATGAGGGACCGACCCTCAGGACTGAATGGAAAGGTGTTCAGGACTGAATGGAAAGGTGTTCAGAGATGTCCACCACACTCACGCCACTGGAAGGGAATATGTTAACTTTGTAGAATATGGAAAAGGTGCATGGTGGCACCTAGGTAGGAATGGTAGGAACAGCACAGGTTTCCTGGAACAGCATGCCTCTATTTACTGCCCATGAGCCGCAGACACTCCCTATGACATACAAAAAAATTAAACTAATGATTGAATCACTGCTGTCCAGTCTAAATAATACACTATATGGCTAAAAGTATATGGACACCTAATCAGCACACCCATATATGGGCCTTTCCCAAACTGTAGATACAAAGTTGGAAGAACACAATAGTCTAGAATGTTTTTGGATCCTGCAGCATACATTAAGATTTCCATTCACTGGAATTCAGGGGCCTACCCCTGTTGTAGCATAACTATGCTACTGTGCCAAAAGCATTTTCTTTTATTTGAGTACATTTTCTTAAACAAATACTACCAAAAGCAATCAAACCTTGGTTAAAAATAATAAACTCTTCCCTTAGCATTGTGTACCTAAAGCCATTAAATTAGCTGTTATACAGTACCTCTGTGTAGAGCCCAGTGTGTGTGTGTGTGTGTGTGTGTGTGTGTGTGTGTGTGTGTGAAGGAGGACTTGGGAGACAGGTGACTTTTTACAGAACTTTGTGTGTCTTTTTATTTTTCTGTCCTTTAGTTTTCCTGCAAGTGATTTTCAGTGTGCACCTCTTCCATTAATGTAGAATTAGTGTGTTAGTGCAGTGTTGGTGTTTGTTAGTCCATTGTTGATGTGTGTTAGTCCATTGTTGGTGTGTGTTAATGTAGTGTTGGTTGGTGTTAGTGCAGTGTTGGTGTGTGTTTGTGTAGTGTTGGTGTGTGTTAGTGTAGTGTTGGTGTGTGTTAATTCAATTCAATTCAATTTTTGCCATTGACATTGTCACAAAGCAGAATTACAGAAATATACAGTATAAATTCAGGATATAAGTTTTAAATGTATGAATTTATCCCTCATGAGCAAGCCAGAGGCAATAGTGTCAAGGAAAAACTCCCTGAGATGATATGAGGAGAAACCTTGAGAAGAACCAGACTCAATAGGGAACCCATCCTTATCTGGGTGACACCTTTCTTCTTCTTCTTCTTCTTCTTTTCCTTTCGGCTGTTCCCTTCAGGGGTCGCCACAGCTAATCATCTGCCTCCATCTAGCCCTATCCCCTGCATCCTCTTCTCTCAGACCAACTACCTTCATGTCCTCTTTCACTGCATCCATAAACCTCCTCTTTGGTCTTCCTCTCGGCCTCCTGCCTGGCAGCTCTAACCTCAGCATCCTTTTACCGATATAGTCACTCTCCCTCCTCTGAACATGTCCAAACCATCTCAACTTGGCCTCTCTAACTTTGTCTCCAAAACATCTCACATGTGCTGTCCCTCTGATGTACTCATTCCTGATCCTATCCATCCTCGTCACTCCCAAAGAGAACCTCAACATCTTCAGCTCTGCTACCTCTAATTCTTCCTCCTGCCTTTTCCTCAGTGCAACTGTCTCCAAACCATACAACATCGCTGGTCTCACTACTGTCCTGTACACCTTTCCTTTCATTATTGCTGGTACTCTTATCACACAACAGACCTGACACTTTTCTCCACCCATTCCAACCTGCCTGCACACACTTCTTCACCTCTTTACCACACTCCCCATTGCTCTGGACTGTTGACCCTAAGTACTTAAAATCCTGCACTTTCTTCACCTCTTCTCCCTGTAACCTCACTGTTCCACTTGGATCCCTCTCATTCACACACATGTATTCTGTCTTGCTGCGACTAACCTTCATTCCTCTTCTCTCCAGACCAAACCTCTACCTCTCTAGACTTTCCTCCACCTGCTCCTTGCTCTCACTACAGATCACAATGTCATCTGCAAACATCATAGTCCATGGAGATTCCTGTCTGACCTCAGCTGTCAGCCTGTCCATCACCACCGCAAACAAGAAGGGGCTCAGAGCCGGTCCTTGATGCAGTCCCACCTTCACCATGAACTCCTCTATCACACCTACTGCACACCTTACCACTGTCCTACTGCTCTCATACATATCCTGCACCACTCTAACATACTTCTCTGCCACTCCAGACCTCCTCATAGGCACAGCTCCTCTCTTGGCACCCTGTCATACGCTTTCTCTAAATCTACAAAGACACAATGCAGCTCTTTCTGACCCTCTCTGTATTTCTCCATCAACATTCTCAAAGCAAATATTGCATCTGTAGTGCTCTTTCTTGGCATGAAACCATACTGCTGCTCACAAATGCTCACTTCTCCCCTTAGCCTTGCTTCCACTACTCTTTCCCACAACTTCATTGTATGGCTCATCAGCTTAATACCTCTGTAGTTTCCACAACTCTGCACATCTCCCTTGTTCTTAAAAATCGGCACCAAAACACTTCTACTCCATTCCTCAGGCATCCTCTCACTCTCTAAGACCTCGTTGAACAACCTAGTTAAAAACTCTGCTGCCCTCTCTCCTAGACAGTTCCATACCTCCACTGGTATGTCATCGGGACCAACCGCCTTTCCTCTCTTCATCCTCTTCAAAGCTCTCCTAACTTCACCCTTGCTAATCCTTTCTACTTCCTGCTCAACAATATTTGCCTCTACTACTCTTCTCTCCCTGTCATTTTCATCATTCATCAGTTCCTCAAAGTACTCCTTCCATCTTTCCCTCACCCTCCTGTCACCTGTCAACACATTTCCATCTCTATCTTTAATCACTCTAACCTGCTGCACATCCTTTCCATCTCTATCCCTCTGCCTCGCCAACCGATACAAATCCCTCTCACCTTCCTTAATATCTAACCTTGCATACATGTCCTCATAAGCTTTCTGTTTGGCCTTTGCCACCTCTATCTTAACCTCACGCTGCATCTCCCTATATTCCTGTCTACTTTCCTCCATCCTCTCACTGTCCCACTTCTTCCTAGCTAACCTCTTCCTCTGGATACTCTCCTGAACTTCCTCATTCCACCACCAAGTCTTCTTGTCTTCTTTCCTCCTTCCAGATGACACACCTAGCACCTTCCTACTTGTCTCCCTGATCACTTTGGCTGTAGTAGTCCAGTCATCTGGAAGCACGCCTGACCACCTAAAGCCTGTCTCAACTCCTCCCTGAAAACCACACAGCACTCTTCCTTTTCCAACTTCCACCACTTTGTCTTCTGCTCTGTCTTTGCTCTCTTCATCTTCCTCACCACCAGAGTCATCTTACACACCACCATCCTATGCTGTCTAGCTATACTCTCTCCTACAACTACTTTGCAATCGCTAATATCCATCAGATTACAGCGTCTACATAAGATATAGTCCACCTGTGTGCTCCTGCCACCACTCTTATATGTCACCTTGTCTTCCTGCCTCTTCTGAAAGTACGTGTTCACCACAGCCATTTCTGTACTTTTAGCAAAGTCTACCAACCTCTGTCCTTCTGGGTTCCTTACCTGAAGACCAAACCTGCCCATCACTTCCTCATCCCCACTATTCCCTTCACCAACATGTCCATTAAAGTATGCCCCTATCACCACTCTCTCACCTGTGGGAACACCCTGCATCACTACCTCAAGCTCACTCCAGAACCTGTCTTTCTCCTCTTGCTCACAACCTACTTGTGGAGCGTAAGCACTAACAACATTCAACATCACACCTTCAATTTCCAGCTTCAGACTCATCAACCTATCTGACACTCTCTTTACCTCCAGAACATTCTTCACAAACTCCTCCTTCAGGATCACACCTACTCCATTTCTCTTCCTGTCCACACCATGAAAAAACAGTTTAAACCCTGCTCCAATGCTTCTAGCCTTGCTCCCTTTCCATCTGGTCTCCTGAACACACAGAATGTCGACTTTCCTCCTCTGCATCATATCTACCAGCTCTCTGCCTTTACCTGTCATCGTACCAACATTCAAAGTCTGTACTTTCAGTCCTAAACTCCTGCCTTTCCTCTTCTCTCTCTGCCTATGGACACACCTTCCTCCTCTAACACACCTTCCTCCTCTCCTTCTTCGACCAACAGTAGCCCAATTTCCACCAGTGCCCTGTAGGTCAACGGCACCGATGGCGGTCGTTGTTAACCCGGGCCCCGACCGATCCGGTATGGAAGTCATGTTAATGATTCACAAATTGAATTTAGCAAAAGTTTTATGTCAGATGCCCTTCCTGACACAACCCTCTCTATTTATCCGGGCTTGGGACCGGCACAAAAAGTACACTGGCTTGTGACCTCCTGTGGCTAGATTAAGATAATTATCCTTATCTGGGTGACACCGGATATTGCAGTTATAAATAAATTCCTTCTATAACTGTGTGCTATATAGTCAAAAAGTGCAATTGTGTAACCAGGAAATTCATTACAGTTTTCTCATGGAGTCTGTTTGTTGAAGTTACCCACTGTTCACTGATGGAGACTTGAGTGCAAAACTTTTTGTAGTAATTACAACAGTCCTAAAGCTATCACAGCAATTGTAGTCCTAAGCCATCATAGCATAACTGTTCATATGAATTGTGGTCTAAAGCCACCTTCATGGTTTCTAAGTGGTACCATCCTTCAGTAATTTCAATGATCTTCAGGCTGTCCATGTAGGGCCATCCTCAACAGCAGCGAGTGATTTCCAATTGATGAGAACTCCAACCACAAGTAGGGAATCAGGATGCATCAGGCAGGTCTGGAGAGCAGAAGGTGGTGGCTTGGGGGAATTTGTGGCTTGGGACAGCGACAACATCTAAACACCCCAGTTCACCACAACACTCTATGCCTATGAGCCCCCTAGATCTGCTACTTTACCTAAGAAAAAACTATTCACAAAAGGCTTGACTAAACAAACGTAAACACTGAGACTGTGTCCCGAACACTAAGTGGAAGGTGGAAGCTATGTTCCATAACTGTGGGGCTTTGCAAGAGAAAGCTCTAAGCCCCTGCTGTAGCCTTCACTGTTCAAGGTACCAACAAGTAACCTGCACCCTTTGATCGAAGTGGGCGTGGCAGATCATAAAAGACCAAGAATTTGCCCAGGTACTGTGGCACAAGACCATTCAGTGCTTTATAGATCAATAGTAGTATTTTATAATTGATGTAAATCTTTTCTGGATGATCAAAATGCTTCAGCTTCTCCATTGAATCATTGAATCATAATCATGGAAAATAAGGAAAAATATCTCACAATCCCCCCCTTTGGATGACCCTAAAATCATCCATTAAAGCAAGCTTAACCCTTCTATACTATTCTACATTCTATAACCACTGGCCAGGTGATTATCCATCTACATATCCTAAAAGAAGGATAGGACATACCCATTTATCCGCATACCAAGCTTAAATGTAAAATCAGATTAAATGTAGGCATTAGGCCTATCAACTGGAGTTAGGAAAATTGTGGCTCCTGCTACTTGGGCCTGGGTCATGCTCTTAGAGACACACAGGCAACAACAGCGAAATATCACATAAATTAACAGGAGGGTGACAAAGTACATCAGGAAACTCAGTAGAATTTCCCGGCCATATCGCCACCAGGAGTCAGTCACTGTTACCAGTCACTGTTAACTGGATTGATAGCATTAACACGATCACGTAACTCACCTAGGTCATTAATGTATTGCGTTAAATTTAGAGTAGGGTTGAACACATCCGTACAGCACTCAGGACCTACCACTGCACAGGTACCTCCTTCTTGTGCTAAGATATAATCTAAAATGACCTGATTCTGCAAAATCATCATTCAATGTGATTGCAATGTGTTAGATATGATGCCTAGAAAGAGAGCACCTAGAAATCTGCTCAAAAAGTTTGACTACAAATGAGATACTTAACGCAAGGACTTGGATCATTTAGCGATGATAGCAAGATACTAAGGGGACGTTTCTTGTAATGATGGGTATGGATTTGATAACCCACTGAACACATTACTCCATTAACACTGAAGGTAAATGTGGCATCAATATCTGCAAAAAATGAGATGTCTTGAAGTCTCTGAGGTGTTATATTATGTGTAACGAATTAGCCCAAATGTGAAATAAATATATATATATATATATATATATATATATATATATATATATATATATATATGGTCTAGATCAGCTTGTAGAATTAGCTGTAGTCTAGTTTTAGAATTAAATTCGAAGAGGCTGATCGGTTTGTCCACCAAACTCAACAGTGTAATTTTCGTATTACTTTTAAAGGGGGGAGATTATTCTTCTGGCCAGGAAGAATAAGTCTCCGGTTCTATTTCTTACAGAACAAAGCATGTAGCGAAAAGCAAAACGTTAAAGTGACCTTATTTATGAGCAGAAACAGAGACAATCAAGCGTGAAAATAATAGATTTTAATAAATGAATGAAACTATGAATACATGCAACTAAATCTAAGCAAATAATACATATATACAGGAGAACGAAAGTAAAGAAAGAAAAGGGGTTAAGATACAAGAATGGCAAACAGTTAACCTTGAGAGCCAGCAAAGAATCACATCACCTAAAATAGGGGCATAAGCTTAAAACACATCTAGGGCAATTGACGAATCCTGAATGTGAATTTTGGGAGGGAGAAGGTTTCCTTTGTCTCCCTTTACAACCCAATTTGCATCTCTGGGGTGGCATCGGATTAGTACCATCTTTTTACAAAGTATAGTAAAAAGCATACCATAATGCATCCTATCGTAACATAATATGCGTCATCAATCAGGCCATCAAGAGAGGATTAATTAAAGACCAAATTCGATAGGGTAGAAAGACATTAAGAGAGTGGGGTATCCTTACACATGGTTATTGGCATTTCAACTTATTCTAAACTTAACTAAAGATCATACTAGGTTGATTACACAGGACAAACAATGCATACACACAAGAATACATCATATACTATTCTGGCATAGTTTAATTATGGGTTAAATTCAGGGAGTGTTCTGTTAGGTGTGTGTGTGTGTGTGAGTCCTCTGTGTGTGTGGGTGAGTCTGTGTATTTGACATTCCACAAAGGGGGTGTCTGTGGCCAGATTGCCCCTTGGTGCCTGGAGAAAGGGGAGGGGGTTAGTCCAAGAGACCTTTGAAGTCACTTAGTAATGGTGGAGACTCTTAGACTTACTGGAGCCGGGTTGGTGATTTATCTACAGAGGGCAAAAGTTAAAAGCTTTGCTGGGCCTAGCGTTGATCCGGCCAGTTTGATAAAGTCCAGACGCTACATATGATTAAGTTTCTTTGCGGTATCAATGAAAGATTGATATCCCCTATTAGTGGGTATGAGATCTAAAGTACCATTTGGATAATGTTTAGCATTAGTAGGCAGACTATAACCTAAATGACCTACAAATGTGTAACGCTCACCATTTTTATACCAGATAAACTTGACCTTGTTACAGTTTACAGGACCACAAAAATTTGGAACATCTAAAAGAATGTGTGAGGTATCGATGGGAGGGCGATGCACCAAGATGATATGAGGAGCATGTTTCACAGTCGTAGACACAGATAAGGTTACTT
Source organism: Cranoglanis bouderius (assembly GCA_023630585.1). Classification (NCBI taxonomy): domain Eukaryota; kingdom Metazoa; phylum Chordata; class Actinopteri; order Siluriformes; family Cranoglanididae; genus Cranoglanis; species Cranoglanis bouderius. Next base: position 7,128,118 of record CM042537.1, read on the forward strand.
GGTAACCTTAAGGTTACATGCAACTGGAGTAATAATATCAGTGACCCTATGCGGAGGGAGGTATGTTTGATTACAAATCGTGAAGCCTGGGATACAACACTGAGTGGTGACTGTTTGTGTAACATTGTGACATGTGGTGACATTAAATAAGGAAACATCTGTGTGTAGCAAGGCACAAGTGTCACAGGCTGATATAGCATGTCCTGCCCACGCGATGCAAGTAGAGACACTCACTGGATGAGGAATGCAAACTTTTCAGCCTGGGAACAGTGTGTACTGAGTTAATGTAAACAAAGTTTGGAAAGTGTTTCCCTTATCATCATCAGAACCTAACACAGAACTGGTCGGATGCTGACACCTTAATATCATCAAAAGAATAAATCTGAGAGGAAGTATCTCAAATCTCAACTTCCCCATTATATATTTTAAGAATTTTCCACCCTTTACTAAGCGTATCAGTAACTGTAAGCACAGAACCTGAATGATAACCAAAATAGTATCGATTTTGCTGATGTGTCTCTAGGAAAGTCTTAACCTTAACTCGAAAATTTAACTGATATATCTCTAACTCTTGGATTTTAACTGTGGGAGGTGAATAAGTTGTTATAGAATGAACTGAACAAGTTGCGGCTTTTACAGGTGTTTCCCACACTGTAAGCATCTTAGGCTTCTTAAAATGCCTGATCAAACAACCTCGAGGCCCAGTGGCCACGTATGTATTATTGTACAATGTGAAACCAGTGATTGTGACTAATTTGTAATCTGTGATACTGTCTGAAGGTTCTGGTTGAAGTATAGAATCAAAGGCAGACGTTTGTGTTGTGATGATGGCGAGGATGGATGGGTCTTGCTTCAGCACAGCACGCACAGACACAGACAGCAAACAACATTGATGTGCAGAATGGGGTCAACTGGGAGTCAGAGGGAACCCAATGTATCCAGCCTTTGTCTCTTGGCTCTCTCGTAGCACCCGCACCAACTTCAGATATGCCTAGCTCGGTTTTTCCTGCAAAACACAAACACACACAGAAAGATGACAGTATCTTGTGGAAAACAACTCTTTCTTTTTTTCTTTCTCTCTCTCCAGGACATAACATAAAATTCTTGAGGATTGACCACAAATTCTCAATGGGATTAAGGTCTGGGGAGTTTCCTGGCCATGGACCCAAAATGTCGATGTTTTGTTCCCCGAGCCACTTTATCACTTTTGCTTTGTGGCAAGGTGCCCCATCATGCTGGAAAAGGCATTGTTCGTCACCAAACTGTTCTCGGATGGTTGGGAGAAGTTGCTCTCTGAGGATGTTTTTGTACCATTCTTTATTCATGGCTGTGTTCTTAGGCAAAATTGTGAGTGAGCCCATTCCCTTGGCTGAGAAGCAACCCCACACATGAGTGGTCTCAGGATGCTTTACTGTTGTCATGACACAGGACTGATGGTAGCGCTCACCTTTTCTTCTCCGGACAAGCTTTTTTCCAGATGCCCCAAACAATTGGAAAGGGGATCCATCAGAGAAAATGACATTAACCCAGTCCTCAGCAGTCCAATCCCTGTACATTTTGCAGAATAGCAGTCTGTCCCTGATGTTTTTCCTGGAGAGAAGTGGCTTCTTTGCTGCCCTTCTTGACACCAGGCCATCCTCCAAAAGTCTTACTGTGCGTGCAGACGCACTCACACCTGCCTGCTGCCATTCCTGAGCAAGCTCTGCACTGGTGGTGCCCCGATCCCGCAGCTGAATCAACTTTAGGAGACGGTCCTGGCGCTTGCTGGACTTTCTTGGGTGCCCTGAAGCCTTCTTTACAACAGTTGAACCTCTCTCCTTGAAGGTCTTGATGATCCGATAAATGGTTGATTTAGGTGCAATCTTACTAGCAGCAATATCCTTGCCTGTGAATCCCTTTTTGTGCAAAGCAATGATGGCTGCACGTGTTTCCTTGCAGGTAACCATAGTTAACAGAGGAAGAACAATAATTTCAAGCACCAACCTCCTTTTAAAGCTTCCAGTCTGTTATTATAACTCAATCAGCATGACAGAGTGATCTCCAGCCTTGTCCTCGTTAACACTCTCACCTGTGTTAACGAGAGAATCACTGACATGAAATCAGCTGGTCCTTTTGTGGAAGGGCTGAAATGCAGTGGACATGTTTTTTGGGATTAAGTTCATTTTCATGGCAAAGAGGGACTTTGAAATTAATTGCAATTCATCTGATCATTCTTCATAACATTCTGGAGTATATGCAAATTGCCCTCATAAAAACTGAGGCAGCAGACTTTGTAAAAATTAATATTTGTGTCATTCTCAAAACTTTTGGCCACGGCTGTAGAACCCCAAAGGCATATCATGAATCTGTGTAGGTTGCAGCAGTACAGCCAGTAGCTAGGACGCAGGCATTAGTTAAATCTACAAGTTCGGCAACCTGGGCTGAGAGGTGATAAGGGAGGCGACCCTGAGCTATCACTCTGTGTGATGAGCAAACAGCCCATCCAGCACACCTGCATCCATTCAGGACTGAACCATCTGTAAACAAAATCATGTCTGGATTTTCCAGAGCAATCTCAGAAATGCTCAAAGGTGGTGAGTGTGAGAGCATCACACAATCATGATCATGATCACCAAATACCCGTTCATCTTGTGTATCAGACATTGCGGTCATCATTAATGATGAGAGATTGGAGATCTTACCCCTTTGCAGAGTAATGTTAGGTGCTGTGAGAACGTCAAGCCAATTGCCCCATCTCTGGGCAGTCACTGTGATCACACGGGCTGAGGACAACAAAGAAAGAACAGCATGAAGACAACGTACAGTCAGATATTGTGTCAACACTATTGGAGCACAAGCAGTAACAGCTAGATATGTGGCTTAAACAGCACGTAGGCATGGACCGAAGCCACTAGCAGTGATGTCCAACTTAGCTGAATAGTAGTGGACTGGACGTAATTGGCCACTGTAATCCTGCATTAGGCATGCCGTCATGAACCCCTCATGCTCATGCACATACAGGGTGAAAGGCAGCTCCGGTTGCACAAAACCTAAAGCAGGACCAGATGAAAGAACAGCTTTAAGTTTTGCAAATGCAGCTTTGGCTGATTCAGAAAACTGAATACTGTCTGTCTCCTTCGGAGAGCCTTTTAACACATCATTTAGCGGCTGAGCTATTCGGGCATAATCTTCGATCCATGGGTGACAGTAGTTACACATGTCCAGGAATGAGCGAAGCCCTCTGACTGTTGACGGTGCGGTTAGAGTACATATGGCTGTAGCACAATCTGGAAGGATAGATCTCTGTCCAGCTGTTATTGATTGTACTAAAAATTTAGCTGAAGTGGCAGCTAGTTGAGCTTTGGAAATATTAGCTTTATGGCCATGTGTACTAAGATGTGTAAGCAATGCTAACAACTCTCTGTTATGCACTTCCATATCAGGTGAGGCCAAAAGAATATCATTGATATATTGAAGTTCCCTATCAAAAGCTACTCTCGATGCTGCACATCAAATGCTAATGAGAACATTCTTTGTTCGACCGGTTGCGAAGTATGTGTGTAAAACACGCCAAGAATTTGGCCTAAATAACCTCGGTGAGTTACGTCATTGATAACGTGCACAACGTAACAGGTTATAAATAGATGTGAAACAGGCATACCTTCAGGTTTCTTTGTCTTCGAGACCACTTTGTGTGTGTGTGTTGTCTTGATAAGTTGTCTTGGTAAGTGGTAAATTATATTATGGCTTGTGCCTCGGTCAGGCGATGCATCCTGCCATATGCACGAGTTATTCCAGATGATGATCCGCATGATTTTTGTTTGGAGTGCCTAGGGGAAGAGCATGCTATTGCTGCTCTTAAGGACGCTGAGTGCATGCACTGCAAGCTATTTCTGCTCCGAGTGCTTCGCTCGAGGCTCGCTTTCTTCCGAAGCTCGGCGTCCTCATTAAGGTCATGGGGCTCGCACGTCGAACTGGCTGAGAGAGAGCTTTCCCTCTCTCGCGCGTTCTCCCCAGATCGCGAAGCCCCTGCCTCTGCCGCTGAAGCACGCTCTGGCGTTTCTTCAGAGTGAGATGAGGGCGTGGCTTCTCTTGCCTCCGGCGATATGGAGACTGAGAGCGCCACCCCTGAGCGCTCCTCGTGCGACGATAAGGCATTTGGGGAGCTACTCGAGGTAGTGACTAACGTGGTTAGTGCGACTAACAGGAGCAAGAGAACCCCAGGCACTCCAAATTAGACAACAGATTTCTGTCGGGTGGCCAAGGGGAGAGATCACAACATCGATCTCTCCCTTTTTTCGCAGACCTCCATGAGGAGTTATCCCGTTCATGGAGCAGGCCTTACTCCTCGCGTATCTTTATACCCACGTCGTTGATCTATTCAACTATCATGGGTGCTAAGGTGCACAGGTATGTGACGATGCCTTAGGTCGAAGAGACGCTCATGGGCTATCTCTCCCCTGGGAGTTTATCGTCACTTAAGAAGCCAACTCTCCCCACCAAGCCTTGCAGAGTAACATCGTCTTTGGTGGGGAAGGCATTTCAGGCAGCGGGTCAGGCTGGCACTGCCCTGCACACCATGGCGGTTCTGCAGGCATATCTGACCTGCTGAAAGACCTGAGCATGGCCGGGAAAATTAGTGAGGAGGCGTTTTTAGAGCTGCTCCGAGCCACGGATCTATCTCTCCCCGCAACCAAGCAGACGGCCCCTGCTGTGGGCCGCTCTATGGCTGCTTTAGTTGCCATGGAGAGACACCTGTGGCTCAACCTCACGGGCATCAAGGATAGGGACAAAGCCTTCCTCCTTGATGCCCCCGTATCACCTTCTGGACTTTTTGGTGACTCCATGAACAAGGTTGTCACTAGGTACAGGGAGGCCAAGAGACACACAGAAGCTTTCGATAAGTTTCTTCCCCACTGTGCTCAGGCACCGGGGCTGTCAGCCACCCAGCCCCGACCCAATCCGGTCTCTCTGGGGCGAGAGTCGCAAAAGCAGAGTGTGTCCCTACAAGGGGGCGCACAGCTCGCCGATCTCAGCAGCCCAGTAGGAGGCCGGACCTGAGGACGATCATTTTGTCCGGGAAGAAGTCCTGAGGGTCAAGTCCTCGGGAACGTGGGGGTGTGCCCCCCCGGGGAGGGGCACAAGAAGTTCCAACAGGAAGTAGACGCTGCTTCCTGGCACCCTCAGGAGCCAAACATTAGGTGTTTGGTTGCCTCCTGCCACGCTTCAGGACACCAGACATCTAACACCCCCCCATCTAAGCGAAGTATCAAAACTAGTACCCCTCTCAGAGAATCTGGCAGCGTGGAAGCTACTGCCAAGTATCTCTCCATGGGTAGAAAGGACTGTAGAGAAAGGCTACAGGATTCAGTTTGCATATCGGCCTCCACATTTCAACGGCATGGTCTCCACTTCCGTGAAACCGGAATGAGCCCATTTTTTGACACAGGAATTGCAAGCTCTGCTGGACAAAGGGGCCATAGAACATGTTCCCCTACCAGACAGAGAGTCAGGCTATTATAGCCAGTATTTTTGGTTCCCAAGCAAGATGGGGGGTTGCATCCAATTTTAGATCATCGCGAGTTGAACCGCTACCTCAGAACATACAAGTTCAAGATGTTGACGATCAAGATGATTGTGTCTCAGATCCAGACAGGGGACTGGTTCGTCACAATCAATCTCAAGGATGCATATTTTCATATAGAAATTTCGCCACAACACAGGAAGTTCCTGAGGTTCGCTTTCGGGGGCGAAGCTTACCAGTATCGGGTTCTTCCATTTGGCCTAGCTCTGTCACCTCGCACACACACGAAATGCATGGATGCAGCACTGGCTCCTCTGCGACTCCAGGGCATCCGCATTTTAAATTACATAGACGACTGGCTGATTCTGGCTCAGTCTCAAGAGCTGGCGCTTCGACATCGGGATGTCGTCCTAGCTCATCTCGAATCTTTGGGGTTGAGACTCAACACCAAGAAAAGCGTTCTCTCTCCTGCTTCAAGGACAACGTATTTGGGGGTTGTATGGGATTCGATCACGATGCAGGCACAGCTGTCTCCTGTGCGCGTTGAATCCATTGTAAATGCCCTAAATAATATCAAGCTAGGCCAGAGAATTACTGTTTATTTCTTTCAGAAGCTTTTAGGTCTCATGGCAGCTGCATCCACAGTGATACCCTTGGGCCTCCTGCACATGAGATCATTTCAGTTGTGGCTCAGAGCCAGGGGATTTCATCCAAGGGCCAATCCCCAGAGGCAAATAAAGGTCATGCGCCAGGGGCTTCATACCCTTTCTATGTGGTTCAGACCCCGGTTTTTGACTTTGGGTCCCACTCTAGGTCCGTGTTGTCATCGCAAGATGCTAATGACAGACGCTTCCCTCATGGGTTGGGGTGCAGCCTTGGATGGCCATCCAGCCCAAGGGATCTGGAGAGGTCATCTTCTCGACTGGCACATCAATTGCCTCGAAATGATGGCTCTATTTTGGGCCCTGAAATACTTCCTTCAGCAGTTAAGAGGCTACCATGTCCTTGTGCGGGTGGACAATACAGTGGTAGTCTCTTACATAAATCACCAGGGCAGACTGCGTTCGCGCCACCTGAACAGTCTAGCCCAGCAGGTCCTGCTGTGGGCACAGGACACGTTCCTGTCCCTCAGGGTGAGTTACATCCCCGGGCATATGAATGTGGGAGCAGACTTGCTGTCCAGACAGGCTGTGACACTCGGGGAATGGAAACTCCACCCCGAAGTGGTCAGTCAAATCTGGGGAAGATTTTATGAAGCAGAGGTGGACCTCTTTGCTTCACAGGAGACGGCACAATGTCCCCTCTACTTCTCTCTGACTCCTCCAGCTCCCCTGGGTCTGGACGCCATGGCTCATACATGGCCCAGATGGAGTCTTTACGCATTTCCCCCGATCACTCTGCTCCCGGGAGTCCTGGCCAAGGTCCGTCAACAGGGGTTTCGCCTCTTACTGATAGTGCCCCATTGGCTGACCAGAGTATGGTTCTCAGATCTAATATCTCTCCTCGACGACTCGCCATGGGTGATTCCAGTCAGGAAAGATCTCCTATCTCAGGCACAGGGGACAATATTTCATCCCCAGCCTTAGCTCTGGAACCTTCATGTCTGGCCCCTGAGGGGGACCAGCTAAGGGATGCTGGGTTCCCTGCTGATATAGTAGAGACCATTCTAAGTGCCAGGGCCCCCTCCACTAGAAGAAGTTATGCCTTCAAATGGCACATTTTTGAAAATTGGTGTATGGCGCACCACATAGACCCAGTTCACTGCCAAGTGGTTTCAGTGCTGGAGTTCCTGCAAGGGAAATTATCCTCACGCACATGTCCTGGTACTCTCAGAGTCTGAGAGTATGTGGCCGCCATTTCGGCTTGCCATCCTCTGATTGATGGTATTTCTGTGGGAAAGCACCCTCTAGTCGCTCGCTTCATTCATGGAGTCAAGCGGTTGAGACCATCCACGAGAGCTACAGTCCCTTATAGTGCTCGAGGGTCTGGTCGGCACCCGTTTCAAACCACTAGAGTCAGCACCTGTCAGGTCTCTGACCCTAAAGATGGTTTTTCTAATTGCTATCACTTATCTGAAGAGGCTCTGTCAGTCGTGCGGTCCTGCCTAGACTTTGCCCCTGGGCTGGTCAAAGCATCCTCACCCTAATTACCTCCCGAAAGTTCCATTATCAACCATGCATCCGGTCATTCTTGAAGCCTTCTTTCCTCCACCTTTCATGACTAAGGAGCAGGAAAGTCTTCACTTACTGTGTCCAGTACATGCTCTTCAGATTTAGGTCCACCGCGCCAGCCAGTGGCATAAGTCGGAGCAGCTCTTCATATGCTATGGAGGCCGCAATTGGGGGGTGGCTGCCACTAAGCAAATGGTGTCTCATTGGGTGAGGGATGCCACTGCCGTACCCTACGAGACGCTTGGTCAAGCTTCACCACTAGGTGTTAGGGCTCATTCAACCAGGGTGGTCCTTTTTGCAAAAGGTGTCCTCCTCCAGCAAGTGTGTGATGCGGCAGGTTGGTCCTCTCCGCACACATTTGTCAGATTCTATAGTTTAGATGTCCATGATACAAAAGAACAAAAAATGTTTTCATTAGCGTTTGATGCGCAGCATCTCACTTTTTCAGGGAACAGGGTTACAGTCAAGTAACCCAAGACAGACCACTGAATCTTTAACTAGACACCCTGGCTCTGACAGATGGCACCTTAACGCCTGATGATACAATGTAGGGCTGTTGTGGAGGGTCTGTAAGAGAGATGTCAAGTGACTTAGGACCAAAACATAAACGGACAGATTCAGTCATATAAGTGTGAGAGTTTTCTCCAGTCACACCAGAGATAATAATATTCGTTCTGGTTAAACAAAGACCAAAATCTCTAGCCATTTCAATAGGAATGAGTGATACTTCTGCACCAGTGTCAATCAAAAAGCTGCTTTCATGATCATTTACAGTGATTTTCACATACAATCAGTTTTCTCGCTCATGTGTAATTGGCTGCAAAAAGGCTCTCACAGCAGACATCTCTAAAAAGAATGAGAAGGTGGAGGAGGAGGAAACAAATCTGAATGGGAGGCGCATTGTAACAGCTGAATTATTTGCCCTGCCATCACTGGCGAGATAGCTCCGCCCAGTGAGTCAGGCTGAGAGACTCCGGAATTCGGAGCACATTTCTCACTCCTCCTCGGATCAGCTTTCTTTTTACGACATGCTCACTCCCAGAGTCCCTGCTTATGACAGTACTGGCACACATCTCGCTGAACAGACTGAGCATTCACAGCATTCACATTAGCGGCAGTTTGCATCATAGCAGACACATGAGCTTTTACATTTGAGTCTTTTTCATAAGCCAAAAGAGTATCAGCAAGATCACTGAGGTGTAAGGTATGCCAGGTAGGTTTCAAAATTGGTAGGACCTTACATAAGTCAGATTTCAAACCATCAGCCAATTGACTAAAGCGAGCATGGCTTCCAAGAACATGAGAAATGGAACTCATCTCATATCCCCCATACAGCATGAATGTCTGAGCATAACGTTGAGCGTATTCCATTGCAGACTCAGTTTTGCTTTGTTGACACTCAACAATTTTATGCCAACACTCAATACTGTCCACAAAGACACAAATGCGCTCGAGCATACCCTCCATACATTTCTGTACCCCTCTGACCGACACGAGTGACCATTTTCCTTCACAGTCATCATAAAAATTGGTCAACTTCTGCACTTCGGTAGACAGACATATTTGAGAGCACATAGCAATAACATCCAAAGGTTGCAGGTTGTACAACTTGATTTTACGTGACATCAAAGTCAGAAATGGACCCATGCCCATTTCTCTAGGATGTTTAAATTTTATCTGCCATTTTATCTACATGCTAAGTAACTAAGTACTAACTTATCTATTGGCTCAGTGGCCGATATTTTATCGTCACCTTAGCCACCTCCTGCCCTTTTGGCTTTGATTCTTTAATTGACATCAGTGCTATGCCAAATGGCTGCTGGATCTAAGCCAGAGTCACCTGACTCATCATCGGAGGATGATGAGCTTGAAGACTGCTGCTTTGACTTACTTTTAGAATGCGTAAGAGATGGATACAGCCTCTTGGTTTGGTTGATTTAGACGAAGATGTTTGTTTTTCCAAGACCTCGACTTTAGCCTGGAGGGGGTTATTAGCCCATTGGAGCTGCTTATAAGTTTTTTGAGTGGAGATAGCGGCACGTTTATGATTAGCACATTCCTGTGTCAGTGTAGTGATTTTCTCATCCCTATCATGCATTAGGAACACATGCCATTGTCTAAACACTTGCACCGCTGTCTCAGGGTCTTTATGATTGACACAGTTCTCCAAAGCTGAAAAACATTGCTCTCTACTCCACACTGTCTGTTCTGAAATACCAAGATCTTTACATAGTTGAATCTTTTTCTTTCCACACACTTTATCTAGCGTTTGCCCTATCTCTCCCTCAAAACTAGTGTTATCAGCATAAGCCAAGAAAACAGCTGGTGAGGAAGACTCTCCAACACCCTTAGGACCCTGAAAACCTTTTGCCATTACCAAAATAAACAATGCAACTCATTCGATCGAGAAACTTCGACTAAACTTCTTTTAAGTCGAACTTAATTATTTTAGCTAGCTTCACTAAACTGATTCATCAAACATCCAGCTAATTCTTTGGATAGGGTGACCCACTCACTCACCTGTGCTGAGATATGCTTGTCTCAAGACCACCAGGGACAGGATCACCAGATAAGTCAGATCAGATAGGTGATGATGTCGTTTGTCATCTGGGTTGTCAGACAGTGTACATCCTATCCTACTGACTATGACAGGAACATGGATGTAAATCTTTTCTGGATGATCAAAATACTTCAGCTTCACCAGAAGTAAGATGCTTGAAGAATCAGGAGACCAAGAGCCAGGGTATAGTCAAAAAGATGGTTTATTATGCACCCAATGACAGCCTGGGCACTAGTTTTCGTCTTAGTCCAAACATAAGTTGGATACAGTTGGCTTTTATACTCATATGTATGTGCACAACATAGCCAAGACTAGTAAGGAAAAACATAGGAGAAAAACATGAGACAAAAGACAAAACACCTTTGACAACAACATATTCAAGGACAGAAACCCAAAAACATCACGAGACCATGAGTAAGCAAAAATCACATTGAACAGATTTTAAATGATTGAATCATAATCATGGAAAATAAGGAAAAATATCTCACATAACCAATGTGAAATTTTATTTGGGAGCCAGATAAGATAAGATGGGGTGATGTGGTCTTATCTTCTGCTTCTATTAAGGACTCTTGCAGCTGCATTCTGGACTAACTGGAGCTTATTTATGCATCCACTGGAACAGCTAGACAGAAAGGCACTGAAATAATCTAAACAAGAGGTAGCAAAAGCATGAACTAATTTTTCTTCATCATGTAGTGACATTATATTTATTATCTTCGCAATATTTCTGATATGAAAGAAGGATATCCTTGTAATATTATCTGCTTGAGCTTCAAATTACAGTTTTTCACAGTAACTTTGGCTCCATTTTCCGAACCTTGATGTCATTTTTCAAAACTCTAGACATAAATCTCAAAAGGGTCATCACTTGTAACACAGCCTGTCCAATGTTCAAAACATTGCATTGTGCATTCATGTCTTTAAAGATACCTTGAACTTGCAGAACCATTGATTCAAATAACTAATTTATGAAGAAATACCATAGGAATATTAATTTAGATCACCCACACACAAGATACCGATAGTTTCACTGTGTAGTTATTTGTACAATCATTAAATATTGTAGAACAAAATATGTGATACATGTTTCATTATTGTACTACACGTAAATACATTACTGTAAAAGGATAATGAGAGAGAATACTACAGACACAGTGGAATCATTGAACAAAATCTGAAAGTTATCGATGAAATAAAATCAAATCACAAAATAGGTTTCACTGAATCAAAGCAAAAATAATTAGCTAGAAAAAAGAAAAAAACTACAGTACAGTAAAATGTCTACTGCAGCATTCCTCACCTGGCTTACTGTAAAAAGCAAAACAAAGGATTAATTACTGTACTTCTCTATTTCCATCAACCCAGTCTTGTGGATTTGGCCACAGGTTCTCATCCACATCACAATGGATATTTTCATTAGCCGAACAACTTGGGAAAAATATTCGGGCATGGCAAATCCAGGCCTGACACTGGTCTTCCATGATGTCACTGCAAGAAGTCAGTACAAAATATTTTAGATTCCCAAACATTCGTTTTCTAACACAAAATTAAATGTTACAGAAAAATGTTTGTATATTATCAAAGAAAGCAAAATATTATGTAAGAGACCACTTTTCAGACAAAAAACACAATGAAGACCGCTGAATTTTGATGCAAAAATAAGAAGGAAGTGTGACAGTCAAAGTCTCCAGAAGAACTTGGCTGGTTCTGCAAGATGCTCAATAAAACTTACCAGTTAATTTCCTTGTAAAACTGCACAAATTGTACCAGATATATTTTATTAAAATGTAGAAACATTTAATTTCATTATTTTGAATGCATCTTTGCTCTACAGAATTTCATTGCATGTGCCTAAGACTTTTGCACAGTATTGTTCCACCTCCATGTGGAATAAATTCCTCAATCAGGTTAAGGAAAGGAGTGTATGGGGGTAACTACAGAGTGATAAATTGTGGATGGGCCTGAAACCATGCTTGCACCATTTGAGCATGATGGAACCTGACATTAACCCACACAATGACATTATGCCAGGTCATGCCATCAGCTCTACAGACCTCATAACAGAAGCTTACAAGGAGAGCTGCATTATATGATCCAAGACAAGGTCTGTGTCCCACCACACCATCTTCCGATATAGCTGCACACATGACGATGTTGGTCCCACGTTGTCAGCTACTTGGATGCTTGCCCGCTGGCCAATGAAATTCTGACCTCTCCTCCTTGTCTTGGCCAGGTTGAATCCTGCCTCATCCAAAAAAACAAATTTGTGATGGTTTTTGTCAGCATCCAGCTCCATCACCCTCTAAAAAGACATTTTGGAAAGACAATTACTGATTACAATGATGTAGAATTTTTGGGGAATTTTTCACAGCAGGCATTTTGAAATTGAATATACTCAACCCTCAGCTGCTTCACTGTGTCTGCATTTCTTTCAAAAGGCACATGGTATAGCTGTTTTAGAGACACCTGGTGTCCTTTCAGAATGCGTGCAATAGTTGGCAAACTTATGGCTTCCACATTGTTGAACATTGTCAGCATTGTCCAAGATGTGCTGCTGAATGTCTATATGGTGAATATAATTTCTGGCCCAAACCAAATTGACCACAGCCCGCTCTAGTTGGTCATTCAGAATTTTACCTCTGCATCCCCTATTTGGCCTAGTCTCTATTCTGCAGGCAAAATTACAGTAAGAACACATTTAGTCACATCACCTACTCTGTGGTACACATTGGCATGCAGTATACAATCATTTGACAACTGAGAGTAGCCGAAAGTTTAGTGCATGCTGAAGACTTACCGGTACTCATTGAGGAAAGTTCTGATGATTGAGGCCACAGTTGATCTTCTGAGGTTTGGTTGAACCATTGTGGCTGCCTCAGTCATTGTCATGCCATGATTTACGACATGGTCTACAACTATTGCTCGGATATCACTGGACATTGTTTGGTGTTGCTGATGCTGTTTTGGACAGTGTCCTTGTCCTCTACCACGTTCCCCCACACAAACGAGGCCCATGGATGCCTCTCTGGTGAGGCCTAAGCCCTCTTGGTGTTTTATAACTCTCTGGTGAGGCCCACGAAAAACTCTCAGAAAGGATGCTTGTCCCTTGCCATTTCTTTGACCACCACATCTTCCTAGTCTTCCTCCTCCCACTGCTTGACCTCTATTGTGACCTGGATCACCTGCCGATCCATGTTATTGTTATGTTGTTGTAGGTGGATACCACTCATTTCACTATATACTCCTACCACAATGTGAAATTAATTATCAGTAACGTGTTGGCCTTATTGGAAAAGCAATCACAAGGGCCTGCGTACATACAGTAATGTCAAATCTGAAAACATGGTCTGGAATAGTGGTGCATGGGACCATAGAACAGTGTCTGGACATATATATTGTCCATAGATATTGATGTAGTCCAATTGGTTCATGTTCCATGGTAATTGGTGTCAATGGATACTGTTATCCGGAAACTTTCATGATGTAATCATGGAATATTATTTGTCAGTTTCCATAAAACTATGCATTAAGAGTAATGCAACAGTTACTTATCATTTTGAGCAGTTGTATCAATGGATAGTTAGATCATTGTAATGAAATGAATAGACAATCATCTCATACGTAACGTGTATTGCATTTTGAAATGGTAATACTTTGATGTTAAGTTGTATCATTTTGAACAGGTGATTTTTGTTCAATGAACAAATGATCTAAGGGTTATGTGTATTGTATCCAAGCAACTGGAAAAAGTGTTTTGAAAAATGGGCATTTTGATAATCGGTTGTGAGTTTTGTGACTAGAATTTTGAAAAATGACATCAAGGTAGTGAAATTAGTGCCAAAGTGATTAAAAAAAAAAAAAAAAACCTGTGATGATCATCGAGGGTCTGATGTCTGTCATCTGGCTTTGCTGAAACATACAACTGTGTGTCATCAGCATAACAGTGCATGTTAATACCATGTTTATGAAAAAAATTGCCCAGAGGTGGCATATATATAAAGAAAAGAGCAGCGTGCCTAAAACAGAACCTTGTGGAACACCAAACTTTATCTTAGTATGTGTAGAGAAGTCACCATTTATATCTACAAACTGATGTCGATCAGTCAAATAAGACCTGAGCCAGGAGAGGGCCGTTCCCTTAACATTTTCTAGTCTATCAAGGAGAATAGCATGATCCATGGTATCAAAAGCTGCACTAAGGTCAAGCAACACAAGCAAGGAGCCACAACCCTGATCAGAGGCCAGTAGTAGGTCATTTATCACTTTAACCAGCGCTATCTCTGTGCTATGATGAGGCCTAAATCCTGACTGATACATTTCTTGAATGTTACTCCTATGTAGGTATGAGCATAGCTCCTGTGGTACAACCTTTTCTAAGATCTTGGAGATAAAGGGGAGATTTGATATTGCCTTATAGTTGGACAGTTGGCAGGGGTCGAGGTCAGGTTTTTTAATAAGAGGTTTCATAACTGCTAGTTTAAATGATTTAGGTACATAGCCAGTGCTAATGAAAGAACTGATTATTTTTAGAAGAGGTTCAATTGCTTCTGGAATTATCTGTTTTAAGAAACATGTAGGTAAGGGTCTAGTATACAAGTTCATGATTTTAATGAGGAAATTAGTGAAATTAGTCTCTCGATGGGGAGTAAAATATTCTAATCGCTGATTTTATATTATATTATTTACAGGGTTAATTATAAAACTGTCTGGTTTTAAATTAACAGTCTGAATTATTATTTTTTGCCTGAGTGTTAGTGTATTGTTGGTGTCTGTTAGTATAGTGTTTGTGTGTGTTAATATAGTGTTGGTGTGTGTTAGTGTAGTGTTGGTCTGTGTTAGTTTGCTGAGCTTCAGGGCCAGCTCAGTTAGAGGAATCCATGCTGTGCTAAGCTCTTGGCATTGCAGGGCTTTGCGCTGGTATGAGTGCAGCTCATTGAATAATGGAAATCATCCTGAATTCGGCTCTACACCCATTATGTGTTATGTTTCTGTGTACTTTGCAGAATTTCATCATTGGATTGGAACTTTTGGTTGGTGAGTCAGCTCCACACCTCACTACTGGATAGAACAATTCTATGACTAACTCAAGTAGTTTGAGGCTAACTTGAATTGGTATTTGAGCAGGGATATGTGACATAGAATGCCCTGCATGCTTTGTCTGTTCGATCATTGATCATTGAGTGGGAGTGAAAGTTTAATTTGAGGTCATGTTTAGTCCTAAATAATTATATTCTTTACACATTGCTGTTTTGTCTGATCTAATGTTGTGGAGGTTAATGTGCCTGAGATCTAACTCTTTTTTCTGTAATGTGAGAGTTTTGGTCTTTTTCAAGTTGAGTGCCAGGGCCCAAGTCTGACATTACTGCTGCAACAGGTACAGGTTCAGCTGTTGCCCCTGAGTGGTGCCTAGACATTTAACAAAGTCACGACATGACGTTTGACCCATGACCACTGTAATGCACCCATCTTCCAGTTTCTTCTTCTCACATCGTACACGTCAGGCCTAATATGGACTGTATGGAGCTGTCCAGTTGGCAGCTTGTGACTATGGTTGGAGTACTGCACATCCTCCATCCTCCTTCTTCCACTCTGATGAACTGGGACTGTGCAGTGGATGCTGCTTGACAAATTTGTGGTCAAATTTTTTCAATGTGGAGTGAGGATAACCGAGTCACATGTAGAAAGAAATGTGTGCAGTGAAACCCCAGAGTGAAAATACCCTCTCCTCTCATCTGCCAACTGTTCTCCAGCTTCTCTTTAACACTTCCATTAAAATTCTACATGCCATAACTGTTAAGTGCTCAGAGCCTATACTTTCCTTAGATCTTAAAGGAAGATTCCTGTGAAATCTTTGCTAAATAAATTTAGTTTAATTTGATTTGTGCATGATTATTTGTTCATTTATTCATCAAACTATGCATTATCAATGCAGATAAATAGAATGAGTCATTCACTCAGGATCCTCATCTGCCCTTTAAAATGCCTCATTATACCTGGGTATTTGTACAACACTGTAGATTTGTGGATTTGCCAAGATGATATATGGCTTGTGTTATGTTTATGTGATATGTGATCCCAATGCTGTTCATTTTTACAGAAAAAAATATCATTAGCATTGAAAAATAAATAGTATTTTACTTTTCCATCTTTATTATGTCAAGGTGTCTATAGCAGAGATTACATGTTAAGAGAGAAATAAAGTTTTAAGCTGCCTAAATGTAACTTATAATAGTGGTCTACATTTCAGAAAGCACAAATATATCTTGTTTCTATAAACGTTTGAATTTAGCAATGTACATTAATTTGTACTATTGTTGACATTCCCTCTTAAAGTGTGTCTGTGTTTTGTTAATGAATTAATTCTTATTTTTATCAGCTGTTACAAATCACCACTATCTATATAAACAAAAACAAACCAAAAAGTGTTATTATATAATGTAATAATTTATAATATACGTTATATTAATGGTGGAAATTTGATTTGTTATAGAAGTTTTGGTTATATATAATATAATAGCAATATTTGGGCACACCATCAGTAGGAGTGAAAAAAAAAAACCTTTTCATGAAAGAACATTGATTAATGCAGAGTCGGTCTGGAATATTTGCAGAGTTACAATTAATTTAATGCACCTTCTAAACCACGGGTAAAACAGAGCATAAATAAATGGATTAATGGTGGAATTAAGAGAACACACAATCATGAGTTTATGAATAGTTTCTGTCTGTAATTCAATAACATCACCTGATAAACTGTAAATAAAATATGGTAGTAAACACACCAGAAACACAGAAACTAAAATTCCAAGGTCTTTAGCTGCTTTTCTGGTCTAATTTACATTTTTGTGGTCATAAATTATTTGTTTAAATTCAGAGTCATATGCTATTTTAATTAACAGTATTTCATCAGCATGCTTCATTCGCACTCAAGTCTTAAAGTGACCTCAAGACAATAGGTAAACTTCATGTTAATCATTTCACCACAAACATGTAATTTTGATGAACTGTGCAGGAAATTTATGCTTGAGATACAACTATAGATTATGACATTTATTGTCCAAAAAAGTGTCTTTCAAACTCTTATGGTATCTCCTGTGCTATCTTCATTGCATTTGTCTGATTGAGTGCACAATTGTGTGATATTTCCCCCATTTAACCTACTGGGCGTGCTCATGGATTTCCAATAGTATGGCCCATTTTAGGGGTGGTAAAATGTTTATTGACATTTTCTTTTCAGATTGGCTAAGCAATGCAAATTATTTTTCAGTATTAAAAATTCATGTGAAAATTTCAAGACCCCCCATCATCTTGTTTTGATCCGCTTCAAGGGAATCAAGCTTTATTTAGTGGGGTCATAATGTATGCACTAGATTGTGTATTTGGAGGGAATTCATGTCTTCCTAATGACTGATTGAGGTTGTATTGTGCACCCTGACTAGGAAATCACAACTGTGCAGAAATGAAAGACTGTGTGTCAGGATGAGAAACACTGCTAATGATTTGATAAAATGTCCATCATAAAGTGTCCATAAAGTGTCCATCATGAAGAACCCCCTGCTTTGTTGAAAGCAACCCCCTGGCTTAAATTGTTTTCATGGTGAAGGGGCTTGTGTAATTTGGTGAAACTCAGTGCTTTGTCACTGGGTGCTTAATATGGCTGCCCTTGGTGAACAGATCTCAGGTCTAAAGAGCAACATGTGCAAAGATTAAAAAAAAGTGAACAGACACAACAAAACAAGCATGCAAAATCTATTTTATATACTTCCACTGCAAAACAGAGTTATAATTACTTTACACATGTTTTAGGTATGATGGAGTTGACCAGTACAGTAAGTTTGACAGATGTTAGACAGGTATTAGGAATAATAAACTCTAAAATTATTGTGTTTACAGTCGTACAGTGTGGGTCGTATTCCCTGCAACAGTTTATATGTAAACTGTCTGTTACCTATCATACTCTCTCTTGCTGTCTCTCTCCCTCTCTCTCTTTTTGTCATGTGCTTTCATGTGCTTTATTGGCATGACAAATAATTGTACATTTGTACTGCGAAAACAAGTACAAAGGAAGGGTAGTGCAAAAACAGGAGAAATAAAATAAAAAGACATAAAATAAAATACAATAAAATACAATAAAATATTAATAGATTTTATAGTGTAAATGATGTACATAAATTAAGGACAATATAAAGGCACTATATACAGAATAACTGAAAAAAAGAAGGACAAAATGAGTAAAATTACAGGGTAAAAGGAATTTACTAACGGTTAAATAAATATATATATATATATATATATATATATATATATATATATATATATATATATATATATATATATATATATATATATATATATATAAAACAATAATAATAAAAAAAGAGCAATTATAACAATTATAGGAAACACAAGGGCAAGGCAGATCACTCACTGTCCCTAATACTGTGAGACATATTGTGCTGCTAATTTACAGCAGTCTTTATCTTCTCCTAGTAGGAGGGGGAGTTTGTCACTGTTTCATAGATTGAATGTTTGGTGTGTTTAATTTTGTGGTAGAATTTTTCTCGGATGTCTGTGTATTTTGTGTGTTCTGTTAGGAAGTGCAGTTCAGTCTCAGTTGTGTTTTGGTTGCAGTGTAGGCACAACCTTTCCTCCTGTGGGAGCCATGTTTTCCTGTGTCTGCCTGTTTCTGTTGCTAGGGCGTTTCCCTAGCTTGTCAAGGTTGTTCTCAGTTTTTATTTGTCACTGTGTACAGAAAGGCTGCCATGGCATAATGTCTTTTTAGGGCCAAATAGCATTGCATTTTGCTCTGTTGTTGTGTTAATGGATGTAGTTTTCCAGCACAAAATTAAATGTTAAAAGAAAATATGGGACTTTTATGACTTCCTGTAGAGGGGAGGAAGGACTTTTATTGTGATAGTGGAACTATCTGAGGAAAAGTGAGTGTCGAGAGGATTATCTGATGGATTATTTGTGTGGCCTGTTTCGGGGGGGAAAAAACTATTTCACTTTTTGGAACTTTTTTTTTTTTTTGCTCAGGGATATTTTTTTCATTTTTTTGCTCCAGGCCTGTGAACCTGGTTGACTATTCTTCAGAGAGAACGCCATCCATGGACTATGTGTCTGAATCTCAGTTCTTCTCTTTCTCTGTGCCCTCAGATAAGTTCTGAATTATGATGTGGTGAAATTAAATGTAATTATATGGTGAATGTTTTTAGCTGATACTGGTTCCTATGGGTTTTCTTTGATCAGAGTTTTTGACTAGTGTTTTATTTATTCCTCTTTGGTTTTGTATCTAGATGCAGTTAGTTTCCCAAACTTTAAAGTGACAATGGGTTTACTGTATTTGAATAGGCCTAATTTGTTACAATTTATCATCACTGTTTGGTATGGAAACTGCTCCATCTCAGACAAGAAAGCACTGCAGCAGGTGGTGAAGATGGCTTAGTCCATTACTCGGACATGTTTTTCTGTCATCAAAGACATCTACATCAAGTGGTGTATAAGGAAGGCCTGCAGCATCAAGTAGGATCCCTCTCACCCCTCCTATGGACTGTTTGCACTCCTTCCATCTGGAAGAAAGCTACGGAGCATCAAATTCTACCAGATTCCTAAACAACTACTTCCTGCAGGTCATTAGACTCATCAACAGATTTGATTTCATTTCCAATATTACTACACTCAGTCACTTTGCACTCAGAGACACAATATTTTATAATCCATGCACGAGTCACAAGTCATGTTCTACTATGCAGTAGAGCTTTTGGTTTCTGTAGTGCTTCATGTGTACCATATAATTTGTGTACCATGCTGTAAAGTGTACAATCTATTGTCTGCATTTATTATTAACTATTGTCTGTGTGGTGTGCCTGCCACTAAGAGATAACTTTAAGTAAAACAAATTAAATTATAATTAAATAAAATATGACTTGAACTGTAAAGAAACCCAACTACGCCACCCTGGGAAATTTATCCAGAGAATTGATTAACTCCAGGTCTTAGTCTACATCAAAGGTTCGTTGTACAGTGGAGGGTCAGAGACATGGGTCCAATATGAAAGACTAAACACTTTATTATTATTAAATACAGTTTCACAACATTGAAATCAATTTGGATTCCCAGTCATGGAGCCACATCAGCAAAATGCCGGGCCCTAAAACCGTTCACAATGTTCTCAAGATATACAATGAATGCGTCACGTCTCAGCAAGCAATTAGCAAAAAAAAAAGGGGGAAACAAAAATAAAGACATGTAAACACAATGCAATAATCTATCACTCCAAAGAAAACACAGGGCTGAGGCTTACTGGCAAAAACATGGCAATTAAGGCGAAAAAAGGCTTCAAGAAGACTGGAACGGCACTCTCAAACATACACACACGCACCCAATGAATGTTCACACTGCATACATGCGCATACTTGTAATAAAGTGTTTAACACAGCACACAGTGATCAGACCCACCACCACCTGCACACAGAGGGAGCATTTCTGCTGTACAGCCTCAGCTCCTGAAAGAAAATACAAAACACACAACCACACACCCCCACAATGCCATTAAACATTAATGGTTGAAAGTAATTGAATTATGTACACTGTAAGAATACACCTCATGCCGAGGGTGTATTCAGGCCCGCACTAGATTAACCACTGCATGAGAGTGATGCTGGCCCAAACGTGCCTCACAGGCCGTGATTCAAACACACACAAGAAATACAAAGGAAACATAAAACAAGCAAACAATGCATGAACAAATGATGCTTATACAAACAAAAATACAAATCTCACGTTTTAAACAAAACATACAATTATTGGACAAAACAGAGCTCACCAGCTGAATAGACAAAACAAAAACCACCACAAAATCACACAAACTCAAAATAAACAATAAAGACAACAATTACAAACAGAACTAAAACTATTATAAGGACAGCAACTGTACTGTACACCACTGATAAGTTTAATGTGAACACTCTGATTAATATTAATCTTTTCCCTCTCTGTCCCCTTGTTAACATTTTCTCCTCCTTTCCTCTCTGTGAACACCCCTCCCTTCTTTGTTACCTGGTTCCGGTGTTGGCACCTTTTTGTTTTTGTTTCTCTGTTGACTCAGGTACAGACAGATAAAGCCCCTCACCATTTGTGTATTCCTCTGTCTCCCTGAATACCATTTGCATGCATTTACATTCTTTCCCAAATAACATCTGCTTGTATTTCATGACTTCCTAGAAACCATATATGGTGTTGTTCCTGTCTTACATTGATAGGCTTCCTGTTCTATGCCCTTCCACCTAGCCAATCAATAGTTAACCAATTGTCTCTGTTGTGTGCCAGGCCAGATATATACTCTGCCTTTTCTTTGAATAAAGAGAGATATTGCCATTTGAACTTTTGTGTCTGTGTGTCATTTGGCAAACTCTCCCAAGGCCTTGGTGCAGGAAGCGTGTAGCGGGGCGAGGGCACCGTCTTTCTTGTGTACTCTCACTTTCTCTCTTCTTAAGAATTGTAACCCAGAGATTCTATATCTTTAAAACCTAACAACCACTTTCAAGTGGATACTTGCAAATCTGATGTATCAGCGAAATTTACTTACACACACACACACACACACACACACACACGTATGCTCCTTAGCACCTACCCTTTGTCGCCGCTGGAAGCACCATCCACAGGTCAATTGGACATGACACACACAGTACGGTACGCAATGAAACCTTAAATAGGGAGTGACCGCCACCGATTGGCCCGTACCCCTGTCACTCAACACGGGGAAGGAAAAAAATGACAAGTTGCCTGGCCACATCTGCATTAATTTGTCACTGTTTTACCTATGGTCTTGTCTGATGTCTCATGTTGTCCCATGTTAATTGTAGCACCATAATTCTGGAGGAACTATATTTTGTTTCTAACATTACTTCTGTTTGTGATATGAGGAATGACAAAAGCTTACTTGACTACTGTTTTGACTTGAAATATGTTTTTGTCAGACTTTTCCATACTTATTATTTATCTGTAGGGCAGGTTTTCTCTGTATAAGCAGTTTGTGTTGATATAGCTGGGGCTTTTTTACACACCAATTTGCTTAAAACAGGTTTAATTCTCTGGCTATGCCTTTTGTTCCAACATGTATTATGCTGTCACTCAAACTCAGGGGGTGTGATCAATTCTGAAACTATAAAAGCAGCAGAGCTGCTTGACCCATAAGTCATCCAACTGTGACCTTTTACAGTTAATGATTTGCAATGGTAGCATCCAATATATGAGATATTTCTTTAAACTCTTTAGACTTTAGTGATATGCTGTATTCATGAATCTGACAGAGTTTAACCAATCTGATCTCTGTGTGCATTTCTCTTGTCCAGAGAGATCTGTATCTCCTGCAGTTTATATCTTACTGTACATGTGTTCAGCTCCTGTGGTTCTTCTAACGCTGTGTGGAAATCTGCTTGTCATCATCTCTGTGTTTCACTTCAAGCAGCTTCACACACCAACAAACATGCTCGTGCTCTCTCTGGCTGTGTCGGATTTCCTTGTTGGCGCTTTAGTGATGCCGCCAATGTTAATCTGGATAATCGAGTCATGCTGGATTTTTGGTAGAGGTTTCTGCATCGGTTTTTCATTGATTAGTGGATTCCTCATGACCTTTTCCATCTATAATATAGTTCTGATTGCTGTAGATCGGTATATGGTTCTCTCAAACCCATTTCTCTACACAAACACAATCTCTAGAAGGACTATGTGTACTGTGGTTTCATGTAACTGCTGTGTGTTTCTGACGTATATCACAGCAGTCTGTAATTTTAATGGAGACTTCATGAGTTCTGTAATGTGCCCTGGAGAGTGTATTTACGTTCTAAATGAGGTTTGCTCTATTATCGATCTTGTTGTATCACTTATATTCCCATGTTCTGTCATAATCATATTGTATACTCGAGTTTTAGTGATTGCTAAGAATCATGCCACTGCTATCAGAGAGCTTAATAATCACACACGATCTAAAAAACGGAAAATCACCTCACACTCAATGAAATCTGAGAGAAAAGCAGCTAAAGTCCTTGGAATTTTAGTGTCTGTGTTTCTGCTTTGTTTACTTCCGTATTTTATTTGCAGTTTATTAGGGGATGTTATTGAAGTACAGGAAGAAACTATTCATAATGTCATTATTGTGCTTTGTCTTAATTCCACCATTAATCCATTTATTTATGCTCTGTTTTACCCATGGTTTAGGAGGTGCATTAAATTAATTATAACTCTTCAAATATTCCAAACAGACTCTGCATTAATCAATGTTCTTTCATGAACAGCCTTTTTTCACTCCATCTGATGATTTTCCCAAATATTTCTATTATATTATACACCGATCAGCCATGACATTAAAACCACCTGCCTAATATTGTGTATGCCCCCCTTGTGCCACCGAAACCGCTGTGACCCATCGAGGCATGGACTCCACAAGACCTCTGAAAGTGTGCTGTGGTATTTGGCTTCAAGAAGTTACCAGCAGATCCTTTAAGTCCTGTAAGTTGCGAGGTGGGGCCTCCATGGATCAGAATTGTTTGTCCAGCACATCCAACAGATGCTCGATCTGATTGAGATCTGGGGAGTTTGAAGGCCAAGACAACACCTTGAACTCTTTGTCATGTTCCTCAAACCATTCTTGAACAATTTTTGCCATGTGGCAAGGCGAATTATCTTGCTGAAAGATGCCACTGCCATTAAGGAATACTGTTGCCATGAAGGGGTGTACATGGTCTACAACAATGTTTAAGTAGGTGGTACGTGTCAAAATAACAGCCACATGAATGCCAGGACCCAAGGTTTCCCAGCAGAACATTGCCCAGATCATCACACTGCCTCTGCCTTTTTGCTTTCTTCCCATAGTGCATCCTGGTGCCATCTCTTCCCCAGATAAGTGATGCACATGCACCCGGCCATTGACATGATGTAAAAGAAAACATGGTTCATCAGACCAGGCCACCTTCTTCCATTACTCCATGGTCCAGTTCTGATACTCACCTGCCCATTGTAGGTGCTTTCGATGGTGGACAGGGGTCAGCATGGGCACTCTGACCAGTCTGTGGCTACACAGCACGCTGGGATGCACAGGGTGTTCTGATACCTGCAGTGATTTTTTTTTTTACTTATCTATCTTTTCCACTATGTAAACTATATCTGTTCAAATGTTGTTTTACACTCACATGAGAAGAAGCGCTAACTCCCAAGGATGTGTGTGTGAGTTTGGCAAGAGACTTGCTTTTAATTCTTATCACATAGCAGAGATATGAGGAATAGAGGAATCTTAATTAGCAACCCTTGTAGTATCAACCTCACTTTTTTCAACAGATAAGTATGAGAGAAAAATAGAACTACTATGGGATATGAAAGGATGACTATGCTGATAAAGAATAACCTGTTTAATGTGATAAACATGTCCATGTATGGTAAAGGGAAAGAAGAGGATCTACATTAATCAAGTCTATTTGTAACAAATCATGTACTTTACTCTATGTTCTCTATATGATTCATGTATGCTTCTATCTATGTTCATACAAAACTTGAGAACCCTTTGTAGCACTCTGAGGTAAGGTACAGTTTTAAGGTAAGAGTGGCTAACCAGGCTCAAGAATAAATACTTTGATAAAAATAAAATATTTGCTCAAGCACATTCAAGTGCTGGTAGTGACTTCTTAGAAAGGTGTGTGGTGGAAATTCACCTTTTCATCATAACCAGCATTAACTTTTTCAGCAGTAGCTCTTCTGTGGGATTAGACCAGACAGGCTCTCCTTTGCTCCCCACACGCATCAATGAGCCTTGGAAGTCTATGACCCTGTTGCTGGTTCACTGGTTGTCATTCCTTGGACCACTTTTGGTAGGTACTAACCACTGCTTACCAGGAACACCACACAAGACCTGCTGTTTTGGAGATGCTCTGACCCAACTGTCTAACCATCACAATTTGGCCCTTGCCAAAGACACTCAGATCCTTACACTTGCCCTATTTTTTCCTGCTTTCAACACATCAACTTTGAGAATTTACTGTTCACTTGCTGCCTAATTATATCTATCTGGCTCTCTCAAACCCATTTTTCTGCACAAAGTCTCTAGCATAACTATGTGCACTGTTGTTTATTCTAACCCCTGTGTGTGTCTGGTGTATATCATAGCCATCCACTGTTTCAATGGAACTGTCATGAGTTCTGCAAAGTGTCCTGGAGAGTGTTTTCTCTCTCTGAATTTGACTATTGACCTTGTAGTAAATTTATATTTCCATGTCCGTAATTATAATATTGTACAATCAAGTTTTTGTGATTGCAAAGAAACATACTACTGCTATCAGAGAGCTTAATAATGGCCTCAAAACATGGCCTAAAACACACAGACTTGATGAAATCTGAGAGAAAAGCAGCTAAAGTCCTGGGCATTGTAGTTGAGAAATTGTTCTATCATGTAGGTGGAAATTATTCAGTGGGCAGTGTGTTAAACATGGCCAATATTGAGTTTGTTGGGTGTGTTGAGTGAAGGATGTTTAGTCAATCTTCTACCGTCATGAGTGATTGTTTTGTGAGAGGTGTAGTCTAGTTAGCACTCGGATGGAAAAGATTACAGCATTAGAGACGCTTGTCACACCGTAAAAGATGACCCCATAAGAAGTCTCTAACAGACTGTGCGATAATATGTTCTTCATGTCAGATTATTTGATAAAGACCCTAGCCCTATGATTAAAGAAAATGACTACTCTGATTTTGGGTATGCAGCTTGGGAGCACAGGCTTGTACAGTGCTGTCAAAAAGTATTTGCCCACATCCTGATTTCTTCTGTTTTTGTGTATATCTCATACTTGTTGGGGCTATGGTGATGATGTGGGGATGCTTTGCTGCTTCAGGGACTGAGCAACTTGCCATAATTGACAAAACAATTAATTTTGCTATCTACCAAAACAACCTCTAAATGAAAACGTCTGGTCATGAGTCCATGATCTGAAGCTCTAGAGCATTTGGGTTATGCAGCAAGACAATGATCCAAAGCACAAGAGCAAGTCCACCTCTAAATGGCTCAAAATGAACAAAATTAAGGTTTTGGTGTGGCCTAGTCAAAGTAATGACTTGAACCCAGTTGAGATGATGTGGCTGACATTGAATGAGCAGGTCATGCCTGAAAGGGCTGCAGTGTGGCTAAATGAAAAAAATTCTGCAATGAACAGTAGGCCAAAATTCCTCCACAGCTACGTGAAAGACTGACCTCTAGTTATTTTAGTCGCAGTTGTTGCTGCTAAAGGTGGCATAACCAGTTATTAAGTTTAGGGGAGCAATTGCTTTTTCACACAGGTGATATACTGTAGGTATTTCATAAAATTTTTATTCAGTAAAAGTTTTTTTTTGGTTCCTTCTGTTCTCCTTGTCTTATATTACATTCTGCATGATGATCTAAAACCAAGGTGAAACCAATGTGAAAAAATGCAAAATTATAGGAAATCAAAAGTAGAGGAAACCTAAACACCCTGTAAAAGGTGCCCTGCTGGGATTAGAGATTACTGTCATTGCATCCCAAAATGAGTGTTTGGTCACACTCACTCTCTCTCTCAAACACACACACACACACACACAAACACACACACAGACACACACACACACACAGGAGACTAAGCACAACAGAGAAACAGAGATTGTCAAAAGCTTGACAACCAAATACACAAAACCTAGGGCTGCGTCCGAATATCCCTAGTACCCTACTATACAGTACGAAAAGCAGTACGACAAAGGAGCAGTATATCCGAATCCTCAGTATTCATAAAACAGTAGGTGAGAAATACCCGGATGACCTACTGCTTCTGCCGAGATTCTGCAGTTTGGAACCACTGGACACTGTGGATATTGCATTATTCCATTAGGCAGTGGGACTGACACATGACAATGCCAACATGGCAGATGTAGTACGTCCGGATTGTATTTGTGCTTACCACTTATACTGATCAGTACATTCTGTATCAAAGGCCAAGAAGTAGGTACTGAACTGAAGGCAGTAGGTACTGTCAAAGTACGTGATTTCAGATGCAGCCCAGAACTTAAAAAGTGTACTAATTAGGGAAATTCAAAACAAGTGTGAGTAATCAGTGAGGCATGTGTCCAGATCATGTGACTTGCAGGGTTGTACATATCCTCAACCCCCAAACATAGCTCCTGATATGTGTCATTAGGGGGGCCTGGACCTCTGAGCAAAACATCTATGCCCGGTTGGAGGCCATGAAGCTGACGTGGCCAAGAAGTAGTGACACCCTTAGTAGAGTAAATGGGCAGTGCGACATCATCCTGGCCAAGATCCAGAGGCAGAATGACAACATCCTCACTAGAGTCAGGTTGCAGAGAGATGACATCCTTGCTGGAGACATCCAAAGCAAAGAAGTCCTCACCGGAGCCAGGAGGCAGATGGACCTGGACATGAGAGGCCTTGTCATCCCTGGGCTTGGCTTACGAGGCTGCCTCTTTGGCCTTGGGCTTGGCTTTGGCTTGCGAGGCCGCCTCATAAGCTTCAGGGTTGGGCTTGGCTTGTGTAGCGAATCTAGCTCAAATGGGTGAAATATATCTATAGCTCTAATCGAAGAGTGTTCTTATTAAGTATAGATATAAATCGACCATGAAAGGGAATGTTATAGTAATTACTGTAACCTAGCTTTAGAATTAAATGCGAAGCAGCTTGATCTGTTTGTCCACCAAACTTACCAGGGCAGTCTTCGTATTACTCTAAAAGAATAAATTATTCTTCTGGCCACGAAGCATAGTTTATTCTAAGTTAACAGAAATCCAGCGCGTAGCGAAGAGCAACGTTAAAAGTGAACCTTGTCATAAGTAAAAACAGACGATCCAGCGTGATAACCATGGATTTTAATAACTACGTAAAAACTACCGATATACACAACTAGGTACAAACAAATAATACATATATACAGGGTAAGTGAAAGAAACAGAAGGAAAAGTAATGAAAGTAACAATGGCAGAACACAGTTTAACCTCGAGAATCAGCAAATGAATTCGAATTCAACTTTTCAACAAAAGTAGCTCTGACTTAAAGGACACCTCTATAGATCAATTGGAATTATACTTGCGTTAATTTTATGCCGTTCGCGAGGGTCCTTGATTCATAGATTTAGCGAGGAATTTGCTGGTTCTTCGGCGTCGGTAGAGTAGGGGTGAACGGAGTTGAGTCTCGCCCGAGGATGAAGAATATGGTAATTGCCACGTGGTTTCACGAGACAAAGGAGAGTCCGGAGGAATGCCGGAAACGGAAGGCGGCAAGGTGAGAAGTAGGAAGAGGGTGAGAAAAAGCGAATGAGCGAGCGAGCGGGGGACGCGTGTCGCGGTCTTTTATGGACAATGCCAATGTACACGCCTCTCTGAGCTGCTGGCGAATCCAGAGAGAGATGAGAAAGTTCTGGGGGAAAACTTCCTTGGTCTGTCCCAGAACGGGTCGCATGTCAGAGCGGGGTTTGTGTTAAGTTTGGATTAATATGGTATTTGATAAAACATGGAAAAGTATAGAATGATACATCCTATCGTCCTGTAGTATGCATCATTAATTGGCATATTATGAGACAATGATTTTGGTACCAAACTTCAAGGAGATTATGATATCTTGGACAGTGTAGGATCATTAGACATAGTTACAGACAACTTAAAAATTAGCTGTTCGCTCAAACTATATAAAATCGCTACAACTAGGTTATCTAGACACACAACACATGCATATACGAATACATTATAACTATCTAGGGATATGATTACAGGTTACATTCAAGAGACATGTTCACTGTGTGTGTGCGTGAGTGTGTGCATGTCCAGAAGAGGGGGCTGGCGTTCTTCTAAAGTCACAACGGTCCTTTGGTCACCTCAGGGTGACCTTCTAGGGAGGAGGTTCTTTGCTAGACCGGTTGGCTCCGATGTTAATCTCTGAGGTCGTAAACTGAGATTAAATCGAAGATTTACGGGCCCTGGGGTCGGGAAATGGTGGATCCTTGTTGACAAACTAATCCTGAAGTTTCCCAGACGTTCAGTCATCAAAGGTTTCTTTTATTGCGGGAGTAGGTCCTGTGTGGGTTCCCAAAGAGTCTCCTGCATTCCAAAGGTGCATCTGGTCAAAGGAGGCCTCTCGGGTTATTCTGGGTCACTTAAAGGAATGAAACTTTATATGTTTCACTTGGGTTAATTTAGAAATCAGTTTGGGCACCCTGATACGTTACAGCTCCCCCTCTTTCGGACAATGATGTCCCTGTGAGGACATCGTTGGGCGACAGTCGTCATGGTGATCGGGTGGCGAGTGTATCAAACTGGTTGATTGACGGGGGTTCCTAATTGTCCTCCGCTTTTTGATCTCCTGGTTGGGGATCCATCTCGATGAGGTTGGGTGTAGCCTCGGTTTGGGTTTCCTCTCCCCGTGGTCTCCGTTTGGCCAGCACCGATTGCACGAGGCTCAGGGGTACCAGGTACGTTGGAATCCTGCCCATTGCTAAGCTGTCAATGGAGGAGCTCACCTCTCGTAGCATGTCTGTCATGAGGGACGTGACCAGTTGCGTTTGAGCAAAATCATTTTGGAAGATTGAAAATAACTGCTTCATTGAGTTCATAGTTTGGTTCAGTAGGACGCTGTGAGTATTGAGAACAACCACAGTGCCTTTTAATGTTTTGCCAATGGTCTGTAGGGTTTGATTTTGGGTCGCGAGCTGCTCTCTAAGCTGTGGAATCTCGGTTTGAATTTTGGCCACGTGTCGTCTTACGGTGGCTAGGCTCACTGCATTGACACTAGACATGCCGATGTTGAACAGGGTTCCAACAGCAGCGGCGGCTCCGAGTAAAGCTCCCAAGAACCGCTTAGTACGGCGGTTGTGTCCGCTTAGCTCTGCTTGGGTGACAGTCATTTTCTCCAGTTGGGTGAGCATGTACTTGACGTCAGCCTCTGCGTGATTGAGGGCGTTCTCGGTCCATCGCGCACCTGCCCAGCTGTATTGTGCCACGGTGCGTGGGTAGTGTGCTTGGTAGACGTTGCGAGAGTTGAGTCGGACGTACACTTTCTGGGTGTGGGTCCTGCAGTTGGTGATGAGGAGTCCAGGTTGTTCTCGCAGTACAATGCCTGATGCTGGACCCGGTGTGGCGATTTCTGGTTGCGGTTGTCCTCCGGTTGTCTGGAGGTACAGGATGGTGAGCCACAACAGCATCCTAGTGTAGGAAAAAGAGGGAGAGAGAAAGAGAAAGGCAGTAGGAAAGCGGTTGATGTCCCTGGTTGGTCAGGATGCTTTCCTTGCTCTGCAGACTGTGACTGGGTTAGTTTATATTAGTCCCCCCCCCCCTTTCTTTTCCCTGCCAGCAGCCACATGTCTCTTTATTTGGTTTCGATGGACCCATTTGAAAATCGGGTCTTTCTGTCCCTGCTTTAGTTGGATTCTGTACGCGACTGCGGAGAGTTTGTCCACGATCTCGTGTGGTCCTGTCCAGTGGGGGAGCAGCTTCTTCGACAGTCGTTTGGAGGCTGTCTGGAGTGGCTGTGTGAAGTTGTAGTACCAGACCTTATCACCCACATTCAGTTCCTGGTGTGATGCTTTCCAGTCGTAATATGCTTTCTGGCCTTCAGCGCTCCTTTGCAGCTGTTGTTGGGCGAAAGCAAACGTCGTCCTTAGGTGCCGGTGTAGCTCATCCAGGTATTGGTGTGTGGTGTAGGCTGTGACGAGGTTGGAGTCTCCCGGTTGGTACAGCAGGTGCAGCGGTAGGGTCATTTGCCTCCCAGTCATCAATTCGAAGGGAGACACGCAAGTTGATTCCTGCGGGGTGGCTCTGATGGCCATGAGTACCAGGGGAAGTTTTGCATCCCAGTCCTTTTGGTTGGCAGACACGTATTTCGTCAGCATGCTGACCACAGTCTGATTGGTTCGCTCCACTTGGCCTGAGGATCTGGGGTGGTGGCTGTTGTGTAGTTGAGCCTGTACACCCAAGAGCTTCCAAGTCTGCTGCATGATCTCAGCTGTAAAGTGTGTGCCCCTGTCGGAGTTGACCCTTAGTGGCAGTCCGAATCTGGAGAAGATATGGTTCATCAGTAGGTATGCCGTGGTCTGGGCAGTGTCATTGGGTGCTGGAAGACACTCTACCCAGTTGGTGAATTGGCATACTACTGTGAGGAAGTACTTGTTGCCCCTTGTTGACCTGGGCAGAGGTCCCACCCAGTCTATTTGGAGGTCTGACCATGGGAACGTGACTCCTCTGCGTTGCAGTGGTGCTCTGTGGTTTGGGTTTGCTGGTTCGAATTGGCAGCAAACCAGGCACCCTCTGACGTACTCTGCCACGTCTTGCTGCATACCGGGCCAGTATGCCACTTGCTTCAGTGTGTCGTAAGTGGCTCTGGTGCCGTGATGCCCAGCACATGGTGCGTCGTGGGCATACATTAACATGACCCCCCTTTGGCCCTGTGGCACCACGAGCCTTGGCACTGTGAGGTCATCAGGGACATACCACAGAATGTTGTCCGTCACGCACAGCATGTCTTTGATCTCATGCAGCCGTCTGAGGGAGGGGGCAGCCGTGGGGTCAGACGGTCAGACGGTGTGATCGGGTGGTTGGAGGGGTCAGAGAGGTGGTGTAGCATAGCTTGGATGGAGGTGTCTGAGGCTTGAAGATCAGCTATGTCATTGTTAGAGATTTGTGGTGCCAGCGAAAGTGGCTGTGAGGCTTGTGGTGTTGCAGGAAGGGTTCACTTGCTGCGGGTTATTGCTGCCACATTCAAGATGGGTGGCTGAGCTGGAGGTGACCATAGGTCTCCATGTAGTGTGCCCATTTTGGCAAGGGCATCAGTTTGGTCATTCAGGTCTTTATCCAGGCCGGGTTGTTTTGAGTGTCCTTTCACCTTTTTCCAATAGATGATCATGTCATGTGTTTTTGTGATGTCCTCACACGCTTGGAACAGGTGTTGGTGTTTGACCGGCTTGTTGTTTGCCGTCTTGAACCCGTTTTGTTTCCAGCCCGAAAGATGGCATGTGAAACTGAGTCTTGCATAGTTAGAGTCTGTGCAGATGAGGAGTTCTCTGATGTTATGGGCTGCAGCGATCTGGAGGGTTATCAGGATGGCTGCTACCTCAGCATGTTGTGATGACTGAGGGCCCAGCTGGAAATGTTGCGGTGGACAGGGGTGGTTGTTTAGCCATAGCACGCCTGCGCCGGCTTTTAAGGTGCCTTCGTGGTTGTAGGAGCACCCGTCGACGTAGGCAGTAGGCATCCCTTGGCACACCTTCTCCTCAAAGTATCTGTGACAGGTCGGTTGTTGTTGCTGGGGTCCCTCTGCGTCCAGTGTTGCAGCAGGTGTGTCATCAGAGCAGTTTTCACATGCAGCCAAGCCGTTGCCCAGCTCAGACTTGTGATTCTGGGCGTATCGTGCCTCAACGTTGTGCCCTTGGAGGGCCATCAACCACATGGCTATGCGTGAATTGGTGACCACGCCATCTCGGATGTGTTGGCTGTTGAGAAACATTACAGGCTGGTGGCAAGTTTCTATGATGACCTTTTGTGCTCCGATGTAGTTGGAGAAGCGTTGTATGGCCCATACAGTGCAGAGCAGCGCCTTTTCACAGTCCGAGTATTTAGTTTCCGGTGGAAGGAGTGTCTTGCTGGCATATGCAACCACTCTTTTGTCCTGGTCGTGCTTTTGGTAAAGACCCGCACTGAGACAGTGGTTGGAGAATCCAGCTTCCAAATAGAACTCTTTTTGTGGATCAGGGTAAGCCAGGCATGGAGCTGTGCACAAATGACCTTTAAGTTCTTTCATAGCGTTCGCTTGAGCCTCTGTCCAGGCGAATGGGCAGTCCTTTTTGAGAAGCGTAGTTAATGGTCGTGCAATGTCTGTGTAGTTCTCGATGAACTGTCGTGAGTAGTTGCACACGCCCAGAAAACTCCGCAGCTCTGTGACATTAGTGGGAGGCTTGATGTTCTGGATGGCCTGGATGCGGCTGGTCTGAGGTTCAATGCCCCATGATCCGATGAGTAGGCCCACATAGTTGACTTTGGTTCGGCACCACTGTCCTTTGTGGAGGGCGATCTTGGCACCGGCAGTGGTTAGTTGGTCCAGTACATAGTCTATTTCTCTCAGGTGATCAGTTACCGTTGTGCTTTTCATGAGAACATCGTCTACGTAGATGAGGTTGCCTCTCATTCTGGCGTCCGGGCATGCTTTGTTCAAGAAGATGTTGAACTCCGCTGGTGAGTTGGCGTAGCCGAATGGGCACCTTGTGAACGTGTACTGTCGGTTGCCAAAGGTGAAGGCCAGCTTGTGTTGGTCGTCTGGATGTACAGGTATAGTCCAGAATCCTGAGGCCACGTCAAGCGTAGAGAAAATGGTGGCTCCCTGTATTCTAGTTTTTCCTGCTCCAGCTGGGTCATGGGCCATCGTGACAGTGGCACCTGCTGGTTCAGCTTCCTGTAGTCAATGGTGGGTCGCCACTTCCCGTTTGGCTTAAGAACGGGCCAGATGGGAGCAGAATAGGTGCTGTTGCATGGGCGGATGACACCTTTCTCAAGCATGGAGTCGATAATCTCCTGCACGGGTTCGTGTGAGGCGATTGGAATCTTGTACTGCTTGACGAAAGTGGGAGGAGATTTGGGTGCGTCGGGATGCGCACCGTGTGGAGGTCCGTGAGGCCACAGTCCAGAGAGTCTTTTGCGAATGACGCTTTAAACTTGTACAAGACCTGTCTGAGTTTTTGACGGTCTGTATCGTTTTGTATGGCGTCTGCATCCCTCAGGATTTGCTGGACTTGTGTCTCGAATTCAGGATAGGGCTCCTCTGTGCTAGTGTCTCTTGTCTTGTTAGCAGCCAGAGGGGCAGTATTCTCATCAGTCTCACAGGTCGGCTGGTTGGAGACTGTGTAGACTGCAAGGTATTGGTCCTTTGTTAGCTCCGTTCTGCATGCTACTCCTGTGGTTATTGGCATGACTGAAGTAATGGAGACAAGCTTAAAGGGGGCTGTCAATACTGTGTCATCCGAGCTCCCTTCTGGGACCATAGGAGCTGGAATTGGTCCAATGATTGGTAAACTCAGTTCAAAGTCATGAAAGTCTGTGCTCACTAGCCACCCCAGGCGGTAGGCCTTGGGAATTCTAATGTCCATTGCTGTGCAGTTGTTGAACAGGATGTAAACTGCACGGGATGACACTTCAGTGAGGGGTGTGGCTTCCAAAGTAAGTCCCAGTTCCAAGCATTCAGGTGAAGGCTGGAAGAAGCCCAGCGTGTGGTTTAGTGTTTGACCCCATTGTAGGTTGAGCCGAACAGTGACCCCTTTGGTGTAAGCTGGGACTACGGTATCCTGTTCACTGACCAGGGTGCAGACTTCTGGAATGGTCTGCCCTGACATGAGGTTCTCGTGGTTGACAGGAACAACAGGGGGCTGTGAGATCATTGGGGCCCACACCACCTCATTTATAAAGTCCACATGAGCCCTAAGACGAATCAGGATGTCTGCTCCGAGGTAAACATCATGTGGTGGGTCTGGTAAGACCATAAAGTAATGGGTGATGGGCCGATTATTCCATTTCACGTTCAATGCACAGATCCCCTTTGCAGTTGTCATTGTTGACAGACAGGGGTTCCAGGGAAAACGGGTGCGTTTGTTGACAAATGGAAGGTTGGGTATGCCTTTAAGGAGGGTGTTAAACAGCGTGAGGCTGATGGCTGAGTTGTCTGCCCATAATGCCAATACAATGTCTGTGGTTTTCACATCATTTAGTTGCAGGTCGGTCGTGACCTTGGGGCAAAAGGACTCGGAGTCTTTGTTGAGTCCAAGAGTGCAGAGTAGTGGACTTGAACTTTGTTCTGGTGCTAACCTCGTATTCCCGCGGTTGCCCGTGGGATTTCCCGTGACCTCCGTGACCTCTGTGACCGTGGGATTTCCCGTGACCTCTGTTACCTGAGGATTTCCCGTGACCTCTGTTACCTGAGGATTTCCCGTGGCCTCTGTGGCATGGCAGTCTGGCTCAGGTGACCTGTGTGACTGGAGAGGCAGAGGTTCTCGAACTTGAGCCCAGATTTTTGACTCTCTGAAGTCCAATAAGGGCTCAAAGCGGTCTAGGAGATCTTTTCCCATGAGAAGGGGATAAGTGTCCATTGGTGAGATGTACACGGGGTGCACCAGGCTCATAGGACCGATGGTTAGGTGAATAGGTGCTATCTGCTCAAGCTGTACCTCATTTTGGCTGTATGATTGTACATTCAGCTCGCACCTTTGTGATGTTACAGTCCGATTTTGTCTTTTAGTTTCAACTCTGAGTCTGTCAAAGAGTTTGGATGACATCAGAGTGAGGTCTGCTCCCGTATCCACCAGGGCTTCCAGTTCAACTGCATGTTCCAGCGTAATAGCTAGGTAGAGTTTCCGGGCCACTCCCTTTTCAATCAGATTTCCCAGGAGCTTTGGCACTGGGGCTTGTGTAGTGACTGATAGGCAGTTGGGGCTGGTGTCAGGTGATGCGTTGGAGAGGCAGACAACTAAAACAGCACTTTCTGGTACCTTGGAGTCTTTTTCGGCAGTGTGAAGCAGTGGGTCAGTTTGCTGTGGGTGCGCAGCTGTCAGCGGGGGTGAGTGGGTTACGTTGTCACTTGGTGATGTCTCAGTTTCTTCTGTTTCTCGTGGCTGATCAGCAGGAGTCTGTGTTGTTGGCTCAGTCGGAGGCCCTCTAGAGAGGTTGGTTTCAGGCCTGGCTCTTAGTCATAAGGGGTCTGGCTTGTCTCTGTCATTATATTTGCGAGCTTTATTCCGGATGATCTCCTTAAGCATTCTCAGGATCTCTGCAGACTCAGACGTAGCCGTGTCGTCCTGTTTTAGTGAAGGTTCGGACTTAGGCTTGTCTGGGTTAGGTTCCCGGGCCGATGAGGGTCGGCTGTTTCTAAGCCATCGGCGGGGTTTCTAAGCCATCGGGGGGTGGTTAGCTGGACGTGGCTGGTCCCGGAATTTTTCAGGGCGCCCAGTCTGGAGTTTGGGACGCGCACCACCTTGGTTGTAGTGCTCTCTGCTGGAAAAGGGTCGGTTATTGTGGTGTGTTTGTGCACCCTCTAGGGCCAGTTCTGAGCAGTGATCGGAGACAGGGTAAATAGTTGGGTTTTTCACAGGTTTTTCGGAGGCGGCCTTCTGCTTAGTGTAGGCCTTGTGGGCCAGGTCCCGCAGCTGTTGAG
Organism: Cranoglanis bouderius; assembly: GCA_023630585.1. NCBI lineage: Eukaryota > Metazoa > Chordata > Actinopteri > Siluriformes > Cranoglanididae > Cranoglanis > Cranoglanis bouderius. The sequence goes on from CM042537.1 coordinate 7,164,537, forward strand.
TGGACATGCTGCGCGGGCAGGCTAGGACTCCTAGGTGATGGTTCACTGTAGGATGCAGATTTCGGAGGAACAGAGTCCTGAAGTTGACATCCTCCTCCATTCCTGGCTCGTTCCGTGCCCCGAAGTAGGCCCGTCGGAGTCTGTGGTAATAGGCCTGTGGGGTTTCGAGCCGGCTCTGTTTTAAGTCCATAGCTGCAATAATCTCTTGATCTGATTCAGGGTCAGAGTACTCCTTAATCAGCGCCCGTCGTAGTTCTTGGTAATATGATCTGACAGTCTCTGGTTGTCGATCTAAGAAGCTCCGCACATCGCGACTGGACGTAATCCTGATCAAGTATAATCTGTCCCACATGGTCACATTGTTTAAAGTCTGTAAAAGAAAGTCTGGTCTCCCGCCAGGTTTGGAGTGAACGTAGGAACGTTCCTGGCCAGCTTGTCCAGTTCTTTGTGAGCTATGCCTTGACTGGGGGCAAGAATGCTCTGGAAAGACTTCCACCCCCTTGTGGCTGACGGGGGTTCTTGATGGTCGCTTGGTGACTTCTTGAGCAGTGGGCTTTCACTCCCCTTTCGAGCTAGGAGCTCGTGGCCGGGAGGCCTCGGCTCACTGGTCGTGGGAAACTCCCTGGTGAGTGTTTCCCTTATCTGGTCATTCTGGAACGAGTAGGAATATTTCAATTCTCGGCGAACAGTGTCAAGTTCATCTTTGAGAGAGTCTTTTTCGTGTACTAAGGTCTCGATTTCAGTTCGGGCCCTCAGCAGGTGGTTCTCGCATGCCTTGAGCTTAGCGTTCCTTTCCTCCAGTTCTCTCCCTGCTTTGGTCAGGAGAGTGTCACCTTGTTGGATTTTGTTTTTCAGTTCATCCCTGTTTTTTTTCTCCAGCTTCTCCTTTCGCTCTGTTTCTGCTTGAAGGTCTTGCAGGGCTTTTTGGAGTTTCTCCACTTCCTCTTGTAGCTCGGAATCTGTGCTGTGCTGGTCCGCGGTCTCGGGTGATGGCTGAACCAGGTTGGTTTGAACGAGGGCCTGGCTGGCCCGGGCCTCTTCGACTTGAAACTGGAGCGTCGTTACAGTTTGCTCCAGGTCACTGTTGTTCTTCTCGCTGCGCCATGCCTGGATGAGGAGGTTGTGAGCGAGGCTTCCGACGATCTTGGCCCAGTCCTTGTAGCTGTAGTTCTGGGTGGGATCATGCGCCATCAGCCTGTCTACTTCCTCGTCCAGCTGCTCTCTGCTTAAGCGCTGCCGGTCGGTAGCTGCTTCGGGCAGGAACGTAGTCGTCATGGTAGTCAGCCAGGTCTCAAGGTTGTACCAATGGGCAGTGGGGCTGCTTGCTCGGGACATGGCAACTGTTGACGAGAGAAGAACAACACAGACGCCAATGCAAGTCTACGCAAATTAGCTAGTCACAATCGTACTTAATTAGGTACGCGTTCAGTCTCAATTTGGCTAACTGGTACAGCCAGTTAGTGGTATGTAGGCCGGACACTTATTGTCTTTGGCCGTAGGTGGCCAGGAAGGGCCAAATGGTCTGGGTATGCGCCAGATCTGAATTAGAAGATTTGGACAGGCGGTAGCCTAGTGGGTCATCTAATGACACTGGCTGCCTGGGTCATACAATCTAGGGTTTTAGCTTTTCCTTGCTGGTTCCCGTAGGCTTATGCCTTTAGGTGAGCTTGAAGAGACAAGTCATAACCAAACAACAGCTAAGTAGAACAAATAAAATTGAACTAATTAATGAAAACAAAGAGAAGGGGGTAAGGAGAAAGCCTTCTCTATCTGTGGAAGTCCTATGAATAGGCAGATGCCAATGGCTACCACAACAGTTAGAATTCAAATCTTACTTTGGCTTGGTTTTAGTTCACACTAAGGGAGCATGCACAGTAAGGAATTCTTTAAGTGGAAGAGTATTATCAATTGGGAGAGATGAAAAAGGGAATCAAAATATAAATAAAATGACAACGTGAAAGAAGAGAGGGGAGAAGTGAAAAAAAAAAAATTGAAAAATGAGTGAATAAAAATAAACAATAAACAAAAAATTAAAAATAATACTGCGAAAAAGAAGGGAGAAAAAAAAAAAAATAATTAAAATGAAACTAATCGCGCCAATAAAGAAAAATAAAGTGGTGAGAGAAATAAATTGTAAACCAGCCAATAAAACAAAAGAGTAATAAAACAAACAAGCCAAAAAGAAAGAGAAAAGAAAAAAAATTGACAACACTAATCCTGCTAGAGTAGGATAGCTAGAAAGGACCGAGAGGCTGAGACAAGGAACAGTGAATGCAGAAATGAGAATAGCATAGACCTAACAGAGAAGGTCCACAAGGTGGCGGCAGTGGGCCACCCAATAGTGAGTAAAAAGGGGGTGTTGGTTTTACCGCGGTTAGCCCTCAAGCTGGCGGCCCTCTGGTGTTCAGTCAGAGGTACTGCAACCTACCCTAACTCAGACGTGAAATGAAATCTGCGCGCGTTTCCTAGGGGACGGCTTTAATGGCGATTTCATGTGTTATCACGAGAATGGAGAAATTTTGAGATCTCAGGGATCCTTTGTGCTGTTCATGCACAAGAAATGTGGGCAGGATTTCTTCGCTGCCATGCACATAAAATCACAACGGGGTTTCTTCGCCGTTGTTTGAATTTACACTTGATCAGAGTGTCGGGCTCTTCATTTATATATCAATCACCGTTTGAGGCTGATTTCTACATGCAGTGCGTCTTACGGTTAGCTACGCCGGTTTAGCTCTGCCAGAAGAGACTTATTGCCTGTCGAATTAACATTGGTTCAACACAATGCATCGAGTCTAGCAATATAATAAGGCCTTCTAGAAAGATAAGAGGAACATCGCTCAAATCAATCTTTACTGCGCTGGAAGAAGGTTTCTTCATTCTTACCAGGCGATTACACAATTAAAAATGTGCTGTGTTGCGATTTCATCGTCTTCAGACACAAGTTTAATGTTATGAACTGCAGTTTTAACTTTAAGCACTTAACCGCGGCTAAATTTGTCAGACAAATATATAGCGCTGTTAACGTGCTGAACTGAAAATCAGCTTAGAGCCTTTCAGTTAGTAGCGGAGTGAGCTCGGGACGCTCACTCGCTGAGCGCGCGCAATACGGATTTAAGAATGGAACGAACAAAGTCGCGCCGGATTCGAAGCGCATTCACTCATGAACCAAGGTTTTTAAAACGTGCCCGCACAATCTCCACCATAATATGTAGCGAATCTAGCTCAAATGGGTGAAATATATCTATAGCTCTAATCGAAGCGTGTTCTGATTAAGTATGGATATAAATCAACCATGAAAGGGAATGTTATAGTAATTACTGTAACCTAGCTTTAGAATTAAATGCGAAGCAGCTTGATCTGTTTGTCCACCAAACTTACCAGGGCAGTCTTCGTATTACTCTAAAAGAATAAATTATCCTTCTGGCCACGAAGCATAGTTTATTCTAAGTTAACAGAAATCCAGCGCGTAGCGAAGAGCAACGTTAAAAGTGAATCTTGTCATAAGTAAAAACAGACGATCCAGCGTGATAACCATGGATTTTAATAACTACGTAAAAACTACCAATATACACAACTAGGTACAAACAAATAATACATATATACAGGGTAAGTGAAAGAAACTTCAACTTTTCAACAAAAGTAGCTCTGACTTAAAGGACACCTCTATAGATCAATTGGAATTATACTTGCGTTAATTTTATGCCGTTCGCGAGGGTCCTTGATTCGTAGATTTAGTGAGGAATTTGCTGGTTCTTCGGCGTCGGTAGAGTAGGGGTGAACGGAGTTGAGTCTCGCCCGAGGATGAAGAATATGGTAATTGCCACGTGGTTTCACGAGACAAAGGAGAGTCCGGAGGAATGCCGGAAACGGAAGGCGGCAAGGTGAGAAGTAGGAAGAGGGTGAGAAAAAGCGAATGAGCGAGCGAGCGGGGGACGCGTGTCACGGTCTTTTATGGACAATGCCAATGTACACGCCTCTCTGAGCTGCTGGCGAATCCAGAGAGAGATGAGAAAGTTCTGGGGGAAAACTTCCTTGGTCTGTCCCAGAACGGGTCGCATGTCAGGGCGGGGTTTGTGTTAAGTTTGGATTAATATGGTATTTGATAAAACATGGAAAAGTATAGAATGATACATCCTATCGTCCTGTAGTATGCATCATTAATTGGCATATTATGAGACAATGATTTTGGTACCAAACTTCAAGGAGATTATGATATCTTGGACAGTGTAGGATCATTAGACATAGTTACAGACAACTTAAAAATTAGCTTTTCGCTCAAACTATATAAAATCGCTACAACTAGGTTATCTAGACACACAACACATGCATATACGAATACATTATAACTATCTAGGGATATGATTACAGGTTACATTCAAGAGACATGTTCACTGTGTGTGTGCGTGAGTGTGTGCATGTCCAGAAGAGGGGGCTGGCGTTCTTCTAAAGTCACAACGGTCCTTTGGTCACCTCAGGGTGACCTTCTAGGGAGGAGGTTCTTTGCTAGACCGGTTGGCTCCGATGTTAATCTCTGAGGTCGTAAACTGAGATTAAATCGAAGATTTACGGGCCCTGGGGTCAGGAAATGGTGGATCCTTGTTGACGAACTAATCCTGAAGTTTCCCAGACGTTCAGTCATCAAAGGTTTCTTTTATTGCGGGAGTAGGTCCTGTGTGGGTTCCCAAAGAGTCTCCTGAATTCCAGAGGTGCGTCTGGTCAAAGAAGGCCTCTCGGGTTATTCTGGGTCACTTAAAGGAATGAAACTTTATATGTTTCACTTGGGTTATTTTAGAAATCAGTTTGGGCACCCCGATACGTTACACTTGTGAGACTGCCTTGTTGATCTTGGACCTGGCTTGGGAGACCGCCTCTTTGGCCTTGGGATATGCTGCTGGGATATGGAGTCTTTGTCTGCCATTTTGTGTCTGAAACCAGTGCTAATGTGACAACTACGGTATTTTCTAGGTGAAATTCTATAAGCATGTGTTGCCAAAAAAAATACTGGATGCCAGATACCAACAAGTGATCCGCATGTTGGCATCCTTCATGTGGTAAAGCCATTGGAGCAGGATGTGATCGGAACAGAGGGTAAAGGGGCAAGTGTGCGGTGAGGACCGCACACTTGATGGCCAAACACTCCTTTTCAATTGTGCTCCACATAGTCTCCCACTAGGCACTCCACCCCCTCTACCAGTTGGGACAAAAACCCCTAAACCAACCTTATGTCCGACACATCCATCTGCAAAACAAGGGAGAAAGAAGTCAGGAAAATGCAACAACAGGCCCCCGCACAAACTGCCCATTTGAATGGTTCCATCCACTGACCGGATCTGGTTCTCGATTTTAAGTGAGGTCAGTCAATAGGCTGGTGATGTTCAAAAAATTTGGTACAAACCTACTCTAATATCCAGCCAGACCCACTAACTGCCTGACCCCCTTTTTGGTCTTGTGTCTTGGGTAGGCTGCAATCAGTGCTGTCAAGTCAATAAGGGGACACACCTCCCCATGGACCAAGTGGAAGCCCAGATAGCGTACTTCCACCTATTCAATTCTATACTTATTTGGGTTTGCTGTAAGTCCCGCTCATCTAAAGGATCTCAGGACAGCTCTCAGAAGTTGGAATGACCACTGTTTTGTTCATGAGATGTTGAAAAATTGCTGGGGCTCCAAACAAACTGAACGGAAGCGTGACAAATTGGTGTAACCCTAACAGTGTGAAATAACTGTTTTTCTGCTCATGATATTGGAGTCAAGGGAATCTGCTTTTAAATCCAGTGTAGAATAAAAGCAAGCCACGCCTTACTGATTGAGTAGTTCATCAATGTGTGGCATTGGGTATGCATCAAATCTGAACAACTTGTTGCAGTATTGCCCATTGTGTTGTGAGCAAACTCTCTGTTTCCATCATTTCTTGCCAGTTCAGCCAGCCTTGTCTTCATCCACAGCTGACACTTGTCCATGCCCCTGCTGCCACAGTAGCACTGCTCAGCATATTTGCGCTGTACTGAGCTGATGATAGCACTGTTATCCTCATAGCACTTGTAGAAGGCATTCAGTTGATCAGCTAGAGATGGATCAGCTCTCATGATTGAGCGAGACTTACCTTTATAGTCTGTGATTGCCCTTAGTCCATTCCACACAAGTCTCTGGTCACCTTGAATGACATGCATCTCCACCACATCGCTGTATCATCACTTAGCAAACTTGATGGTTTCCCTTAGTCTGTAAGATGCAACTTTATAATCCGACATATCACCTGATTCGAGCCTTGCATTGTAGGTGGTTGTCTGTGCATTAAAAGCTCACCACAATGTCTGCACACTCGTTTACATTTACACATTTATGTTTACAAGGTCAGCTGTCTGGCATAACAGATGATTAACATCCCCCAGTCAACATCACTGAGCACAGTCCTCAGTGTATCTTCCAATTGGCCCATCCAAAATTTGACCTCTTTTGTCACTGGGGCTTCCTGATGAATCCTCTGTTTATATTTTGGTAAGAGACAGATAGTGGCATTGTCTGGTTTACTGAACTGTGTGCAACAGTGATTGTGTTTCCACCGCTAGTACACTGCCTTGCAAAAGTATTCACCCCCTTCAGAAGTCACATAATTAGTTCTATAACATCCACTTGTGTGCAATCTAAGTGTCACATGATATCAGTACATATACACCTGTTCTGAAAGGCCCCAGAGTCTACGGCACCATGAAGACCAAGGAGCTCTCCAAACAGGTCAGGGACAAAGTTGTGGAGAAGTACAGATCAGGGTTTGGTTATAAAAAAAATATCCGAAACTTTGAACACCCCACGGAGCACCATTAAATCCATTATTAAAAAATGGAAAGAATATGGCACCACAACGAACTTGCCAAGAGAGGGCTGCCCACCAAAACTCATGGACCAGGCAAGGAGGGCATTAATCAGAGAGGCAACAAAGAGACCAAAGATAACCCTGAAGGAGCTGCAAAGCTCCACAGCGGAGATTGGATTATCTGTCCATAGGACCACTTTAAGCCATACACCCCACAGAGATGGGCGTTATGGAAGAGTGGCCAAAAAAATAAGCAAACATGTTTGCTGTTCATCTAAAGGCATGTGGGAGACTCCCCAAACATATGGAAGAAGGTACTCTGGTCAAATGAGACTAAAATTGAGCTTTTTGGCCATCAAGGAAAACACTATGTCTGGCACAAACCCAACACCTCTCATCACCCTGAGAACACCATGTTCTTTGTTTTTTATTGGCACGGACTGGGAAACTGGTCAGGATTGAAGGAATGGTGGATGGCACTAAATACAACAGGACAGTGACCCTAAGCATACTGCTAAAGCAACACTTGAGTGGTTTAAGGGGAAACATTTAAATGTCTTTGAATGGCCTAGTCAAAGCCCAGACCTCAATCCTATTGAGAATCTGTGGTATGACTTAAGGATTGCTGTACACCAGCGAAACCCATCCAACTTGAAGGAGCTGGAGCAGTTTTGCCTTGAAGAATGAGCAAAAACCCCAGTAGCTAGATGTGCCAAGCTTTTAGAGACATAGCCCACAAGAGACTTGCAGCTGTAATTGCTGCAAAAGGTGGCTCTACAAATACAAATACAAAGTATTGACTTTGGCGGGTAGTTATGCATGCTCAAGTTTTCTGTTATTTGTTGTTTCTTTCATAATATAAAATATTTTGCATCTTAAAAGTGGTAGGCATGTTGTGTAAATCAAATGATACAACTCTCCAAAAAATCAATTTTAATTCCAGGTTGCAAGGCAACAAAATAGTAAAAAAAAATGCCAAAGGGGTGAATACTTTTGCAAAGCACTGTAGGGCACTTGGTGTGTTGTGTGAAATTAGGCATTACCCATGGTAGCAGAGTAGAACAAACAGCACATGATTGTCAGATGGTCCAGATGAGGCAAGTAAGACCTGGAGAGAATAGTAACATTCTTCAGATCACACCAGTTATTATTTTTCACGAAACAGACTCCTCCACCTTTGGACTTGCTAGAATCAAATGCTTGTTCTTGCAGAAAACAGAGAAGGACTTTGAAGGTGCAATTGTTTGGTCTTGAATGAAGGATGTCAGCCAAGTTTCAGTGAAACAAAGAATGTTGCAGTCTCTAAAGTTCTGCTGGAATTTAATCCTTGCCTTGATATTGTCCACTATTTTTGAGTTTTCAAGCAGAATACTGGGCAGAATACAGAGTAAAGGTGGACAGTTAGCCTTGCTCCTCAATCTGATATGCACTGGCATGTTTGCTTGGTGTTTCTTGGATCATCTCCTTGAAGGTTTTTCTCCATTGTCTTGTTTGGCATCTCTGAGGATCTCCTTTGGTCACAATGGATTGTAGTATTAGATTCCTGAAAAGGGGGAGTACATTCATGTGTACAAGTGTCCCATGGTTGTAAACAATCAGTTTAGAAGTTATGTGAGTGTGATGGATCAATGAAAAAAAAGAAGGAAATGAAATCAGTCTTGATGGAACAACCATGACTGCGCCTGAATTGCCACTGTCCTGTGTCCTTTTGACAGTATGCAGTCTGAGTAGGCTATATGGAGTGGCACCTCTATAAATTAAAACATACTTTTATGAATTTCAGATTATGGTAATTAACTTGAGAATGGTAATTAACTATTAAGTTTGAGCTGCATCACATGAAACTAAAGACCTTGCAAAATTAAAAAGCTCACACAAACATTCTAAAAAAAGCAGTATGCTTAACTGTATTTGTTTAGAATACATTATCTGTCCTATCACAAATGTATTCAGCATAGTGTGTGAATTCTTCCCCTGACATTTCTATATCAGTCCATAATTTGTGTGCACAGCTTTTTAAGCTTTCTTGCACAATTAATATTTTTGTTTGTACCTGACTGATATATTTTCAAAGTACTTGGTCCTATATCCCAAAATATAAACACCATCATCATGAATAAGCACTTTACTGTGGTGAGGGTCATGGTGGATCCAGAGAGCCTATCTCAGAACACTAGGCACAAGGTGGGAGAATTCATCCCTGGTGGGACACCAGTCCATCGTAGAGCAAATAAACATATAAATAGGCTATACAAATAAATGTTAAGCCAAATGTAAACCATTATGATCCCTGACTAAACAGTTACTAAGGGCCATTGCAAGTTAATAATAATAAAGCCACAAGCTTCATGCTCAAGTATTCTTCAGCTGGCAATGAATTTATGTGTTTAGCACACATTATCTGTTTAATCGGAATAAAATATTCGTAATTGGTTACATATGATCTGCATGCAGTCCTGCAATCCATTTACTTTTACCAAATGTTGAAAACTTTTTTCATACTCTTTTATATGGTAGTATGGCAGGTTGGTATGGAGCCATAAAGACAGGGACACTTATAATAGCATCATGATTTATCCTGAACATGCGTTTTCTTCAGATGGCAACAATTGCAGAGTGTTTTTGTTTTGTTTTGTTTTTTTAATTGTAAACTGGCAATGGCAAAAAAAATCCAAATCATGAGGCAATAATCAATCTCGGCTGCCACGTCATCAAGCAACATCGAAGGCCATCTCAATTTGAAGGATACTTGGAAGGCAGCCTTCGTTTCATGGCCTTCATTCAGCGGATTTTGAAGGATGCATCAGTGTATCCTTCGTGTCCTACAATCACCCACAATCCTTTGCACACATTCCAAAATAAATGGTGGGACACAAGTTGGCACTAAGCTCACCCGAGTTTGTTATGAAATGTAAGACCAAAAATGTGTTCGGAGATCAAGGCATTCATGTTTTCTTTTGTTTTGTTTTGTTGTAAATTAAATGCTGCCAATGTTATAAGCCACTGGGAGACCACAGACGGTTGTCATATGATTCGCATTGCTGTACTGCATTATGTAAAGTTAGTTAATATAAATATTTTTAAAAAATACTACAATACTACAACTGCAAAAAAGTCAATAGTACTTATAAAAATATGATAGCATTACAGTTATGGCTTCAGTAATGGAAAAATAAAGAACATATTACAGTGTTACTAGGCCATCTCATTCTAACGTTCGATGCTTAGGAGGAGTCTAGCCTAGAAGCCTCAGAAGGAGTGTTCTAGGAAGGATTCAGCCTCACTAGGCTGCAACACCCCTTGTTTTTAGGTGGAGCTGCATTGTGGGAAGTGGAGTTCAGTTCAGCAGAGTCTGGTGTAGACATGACATTTACACACAAATTTGGATATTATCAGGTTAACTGTCTGGCCAGTAACTACTAGGTCTGTTGTTCTAACAAAGCATGACATCATTTGTATCATACTGTCACTCAAACTCAGGGGGTGTGATCAATTTCTAAACTATAAAAGCACCAGAGCTGTTTGAGCCATAAGTCATTTGATTTTTTCCAGTTACCATTTTACAGTGGTAGCATTGAGTATATGAGTTTCTTTAAACTCTTTAAACTCTGTAGACATTAGTGAAATGCTGTATTCATGAACCTGACAGTGTTGAACCAGTCTGATCGCTGTGTGCATTTCTCCTGTCCAGAGAGATCTGGATCTCCTGAAGTTTATAACTTACTGTACATGTGTTCAGCTGCTGTGGTTCTTCTAACGGTGTGTGGAAATCTGCTCATCATCATCTCTGTGTTTCACTTCAGGCAGCTTCAAACACTGACCAACATGCTCGTGCTCTCTCTGGCTGTGTCGGATTTCCTCGTCGGCACTTTAGTGATGCCATCAATGTTAATATGGACAATTGAGTCATGCTGGATTTTTGGGAGCGGTTTCTGCACCAGTTTTTTGTTGATTGGTGGTTTCCTCACAAGCTTATCCATCTATAATATTGCTCTAATCGCTGTGGATCGGTATTTGGCCCTCTCAAACCCATTTCTCTACACAAGCAAAATGTCTAAGTGGACTATGTCCATTGTGGTTTTTTCTAACTGGTGTGTATGTCTGGTGTATAACATAGCATTCTGTTATATCAACAGAACCTTCATGAGTTATGTAATGTGTTCTGGAGAGTGTTTTTATCTTCTGAAAGATATTTCATCTGTAATTGATCTTGTAGTAACATTTATATTTCCATGCTCTGTCATAATCATATTGTATACTCGAGTTTTTGTGATTGCTAAGAAACATGCTACTGCTATCAGAGAGCTTAATAATCACACACGGCCTAAAACACAAAAAATCACCTCACACTCGATGAAATCTGAGAGAAAAGCAGCTAAAGTCCTGGGCATTTTAGTGTCTGTGTTTCTGATGTGTTTACTTCCATATTTTATTTATAGTTTATTAGGTAATGTTATTGAACTACAAACAGAAACTTTTCAGAAAGTCTTGCTCATATTTTGTCTTAATTCAACTATTAATCCAGTTATTTATACTGTGTTTTACCCATGGTTTAGGAGGTGCATTAAATTAATTATAACTCTGCGAATATTCCAAACAGACTCTGCATTAATAAATGTTCTTTCATGAATGGACTTTTTTTTCACTCCTTCTAATGATGTAACCAAATAATTCTATTACATTATATATAATTTAAGCTATATAATATTGTGCTATATTATTTAAATGCTATTTTTATTTTCTGTTGTATATAATGCAATACAATACAATATATTGTGTACTATATTGATAGCAGAGATTTGTTTTTTTTTTGTTTGTTTGTTTTTGTTTTTTTACAAAAACTCAATTAAAATACTAAAAAAAAATAAAATAAAATGAACAAAGGGATGTCAAAAATAGTACAAATTAACATATATATGCCAAAGACCTACATGTTTTGGTATAAACATTTTGCTTTTATTGTGATTTATTTAAACATGTATTAATTGTAAAATGGACCACTATTTTATAATACAGTTTTATAATGTAAAACAGAGTGAAACAACGAGAAGGGGTACAACAGTAATTGTTGAAGCTTGCTCACTTGCTTAGTAAATGTCAGAACAAGTAGAAAAATGAATGACATTCTTCAAGGGTTCAAATTGTGATGGCCAGAGTGCATTCAAGATCACATATACAGGTGCATCTCAATAAATTAGAATGTCGTGGAAAAGTTCGTTTATTTCAGTAATTCAACTCAAATTGTGAAACTCGTGTATTAAATAAATTCAATGCCACAGACTGAAGTAGTTTAAGTCTTTGGTTCTTTTAATTGTGATGATTTTGGCTCACATTTAACAAAAACCCACCAATTCACTATCTCATCAAATTAGAATATGGTGACATGCCAATCAGCTAATCAACTCAAAACACTTGCAAAGGTTTCCTGAGCCTTCAAAATGGTCTCTCAGTTTGGTTCACTAGGTAAGCCACAAACATTCATTGCCAAAGAAGCTGGCTGGATACAGAGTGCTGTATCCAAGCATGTCAACAGAAAGTTGAGTGGAAGGAAAAAGTGTGGAAGAAAAAGATGCACAACCAACCGAGAGAACCGCAGCCTTATGAGGATTGTCAAGCAAAATCAATTCAAGAATTTGAGTGAACTTCACAAGGAATGGACTGAGGCTGGGGTCAAGGCATCAAGAGCCACCACACACAGACGTGCCAAGGAATTTGGCTACAGTTGTCGTATTCCTCTTGTTAAGCCACTCCTGAACCACAGACAATGTCAGAGGCGTCTTACCTGGGCTAACGAGAAGAAGAACTGGACTGTTGACCAGTGGTCCAATATCCTCTTTTCAGATGGGAGCAAGTTTTGTATTTCATTTGGAAACCAAGGTCCTAGAGTCTGGAGGAAGGGTGGAGAAGCTCATAGCCCAAGTTGCTTGAAGTCCAGTGTTAAGTTTCCACAGTCTGTGATGATTTGGGGTGCAATGTCATCTGCTGGTGTTGGTCCATTGTGTTTTTTGAAAACCAAAGTCACTGCACCCGTTTACCAAGAAATTTTGGAGCACTTCATGCTTCCTTCAGCTGACCAGCATTTTGAAGATGCTGATTTCATTTTCCAGCAGGATTTGGCACCTGCCCACTCTGCCAAAAGCACCAAAAGTTGGTTAAATGACCATGGTGTTGGTGTGCTTGACTGGTCAGCAAACTCACCAGACCTGAACCCCATAGAGAATCTATGGGGTATTGTCAAGAGGAAAATGAGAAACAAGAGACCAAAAAATGCAGATGAGCTGAAGGCCACTGTCAAAGAAACCTGGGCTTCCATACCACCTCAGCAGTGCCACAAACTGATCACCTCCATGCCACGCCGAATTGAGGCAGCAATTAAAGCAAAAGGAGCCCCTACCAAGTATTGAGTACATGTACAGTAAATGAACATACTTTCCAGAAGGCCAACAATTCACTAAAAATGTTTTTTTTATTGGTCTTATGAAGTATTCTAATTTGTTGAGATAGTGAATTGGTGGGTTTTTGTTAAATGTGAGCCAAAATCATCACAATTAAAAGAACCAAAGACTTAAACTACTTCAGTCTGTGGCATTGAATTTATTTAATACACGAGTTTCACAATTTGAGTTGAATTAATGAAATAAACGAACTTTTCCACGACATTCTAATTTATTGAGATGCACCTGTAGATTCCATAGACAGCTCTGGGTGCTCATGAGTCAACACCCCTGGTTAAGCTTCATGCTGAAATCAATGCAGAACAGGTGAGCTAGTGTGTCCACACCAAATAAAGACTGGCTGTCTATGAGCAAAAACAGAGCAAAGTGTTTTCCTGCAAGAAGGGAAATCTACAGCAATTTTATAGCTACAGTATATTTTCCGAAGATCTGGCTGAACACCTGAGGCTATAGAATCCATTCTTTATTTATAGCTTTCACCATGACTTTTGCATAGCAAGGTCAAGTGCACAGTGGCTCACATAATCACTGTGTAATTGGAGGGAATTCATTTCTTGTTGGTGACTGATCAAGGCTGTGGTCCGTACTCGATCTTGTATATTCATTTATATTTCCACTCTCTGTAATAATCATACTGTATACTCCAATTTTTGTGATTGTTAAGAAACATGCCACTGCTATCAGAAAACTTAATAATCACACACGTCCTATAACACAGGAAATGGCCTCAGACTCAATGAAATCTAAGAGAAAAGCAGCTACAGTCCTCAACATTTTTAGTGTGTGTGTTTATGGTGTGTTTACTTCCATATTTTATTTACAGTTTTTTAGGCATTATCTTTATTCTCCTCCAAAGATGTCAGAGAGATTAACAGATCAGCTCGAAAGGGGAAATTTGACTAATTTAGTATTACAACTAGCGTTGCATGCTATTTCACAGACCATGATCTGAACGAACCATCAACTTATTTAGTTATTTTCACTTCCTTTAGAAAGGCTCAACTTATAATAGACACCAGATTAGCTAGATTCTGGGATATTGCGCTTGCATTAGCTGTGTTGAAGGGATTTCCTCGTTACGTCGTGGTGTTGTCAGCGGTCTGGTCGGTGAGAGGCGTCTCGGAAGACCAATCGGAATGCTGAGTGGAATGAAGGCGGGAGGCTTGAAAAGCAGGCGGCGGCACTCACTGGGTCCCCAGGCTGAGGTAAATGTGATCTGATCTCCCCGACGTTGATTGGCTCTGGAGACCCTCCGCCGGCCCCATCCTTCGAAGTGGGCCAAGAAGCAAGAGACACGAAAGAGAGCGAAGCAAGCGACAACCGCAAAACTTGTGTTCTTAGGATTTTAACACTTCCTGGGCTAGTCCAGCCCAGAGTGCTTCTTCCAATCAATATTGTCTTTGGGCGTGGTGTTAGCCAGATTCTCCACCTATTATGCTAATCAGCCCCTTGTCCATGTGGATGAGTGGATTATTAAACTTTGTCCTGAAACTTTGCATGTACATATCATAACAATCTGCACAAATGTCCTTTCTCTCATGATTTAGGAAATCACTCAGTGAACACATACACACCAAACAAGACATGTTTGACTATACTTAAAGTACATTACTAATATTTAAAACAATGATCCTCCTAGGGCTACTACACTAATACATGATTAAATGGAATAATTAGTTGCAACTTAAAGGTGATACACATGAAGAAAATAGAACAACACATGGTAGGAAATAGATGATTGCAGTTGTTCAAAGATATATTAATTCCCACAGTCGTTGCTCCTGGTAGGCGCTGACTGTGGAATGTGTGAGTCCTTGTGTGGAATTGTGGAATGTGTAATCTTTGTGACTGAGTGAAAAGGTCTCTCCTTTCTTCCAGAATTTATTGGCCTTACTGGTATGGCCCGAAAGGCCTAAATCACTGCATTTGAGAACAGTTTCTGTGGTCGAGGGGGTTCAGCCCTGGGTCAGGGAGGCCTTTAACGTTTGCCGTGTTGGTTGAGATAAGGCAGATGCACATGCTGGATTTAAGTGGCTCCTGGGTGTCTGGGTGTGGATTCCTGGTTTTATGGCTCCCTGAGTGGAGACATTTTGGTCCAGAGTTTCTTGTGGGTTATCTGGCTGAGAAGGCCCATTGTTTTATTTTTTCTGGTTATAATTGTGTGAATTATATGATGCTGCTTGTGCTGAGGCGTTACATGGCTAACTCAAAAGAATGGTCCAAAAAGTCAATCATCGCCCTTCACAAACAAGGAACAGGATACAAGATGATAGCAAAGGCACTGAATGTTCCTAGAGACACCACTGGAAGCATAGTTTGCAAGTTAAAAGTTAAGGGAACAGTGGTAACAATACCTAGACAGGGCAGAAAAAGGAAGCTCAACAGTTGCTACCAGATTTCTGAGAAGGCAGGTTGTGAAAAACCCTCGAGTGACTGCAAAAGACCTGCAGCAAGACTTGGTGGCAACAGGCACTGAGGTTTCAGTGAGCACAGTAAGGCATGTACTAAATGCAGAAGATTTCCATGCCAGAACTCCAAGACGTACACCTCTACTGACCCAAAAGCACAAGAAAAGTCAGTGCCAATATGCTCAAAATCATATAAATAAGCCACAGAAGTTTTGGGATTATGTTCTGTGGAATTTTACGGCACGATGGATCAGCGGTATGTCTGGAGGAAGAAGAATGAAGCATACACTGAAAAGAACACTCTATCCACAGTCAAGCATGGTGGTGGCTCTGTGATGCTCCGGGGCTGCTTTGTATCCTCTGGCACTGCAGCATGTGGAAGGCAAGATGGATTCATTGATGTATCAGGAAATCCTAGGAGAAAATGTCATACCGTCTGTGAGGAACCTGAAGCTTGGGCATCATTGGACCTTCCAACAGGACAATGATCCCAAGCATACCTCAAATTCCACAAAGTCATCCTGGAATATTCTACAGTGGCCATCAGTCACCTGACTTGAACCCCATAGAAAATCTCTGGTGGGATTTGAAGAAGGCGGTTGCAGCACGCAAACCCAAGAATATTATATTTACGGCATTTGTCAGACACCCTTATCCAAAGAGACTTACATTTATCTCATTTATACAACTGAGCAGTTGAGGGTTAAGGGCCTTGCTCAAGGGCCCAACAATGGCAGCTTGGCAGTGGTGGGATTTGAACACATGACCTTCTGATCAGTAGTCCTTAACCACCACCATGAAAGGGTTGAATTATTTTGAAACTGATGAAGTCATTATAAGTTGCATTTTCAGTTGAATTTGGGGAACCACTTGAAGCATTCTTTGTGTTGAGCTATTTCAATTGCTTTTGTTTGATTTGTTCATTGCAAACAGCTGAAAGTCTGTAAATTTTGACAATAAACCTGATTTGCAATGGGGGTTGAATAATTTTGTTTGCAACTGTAAAATAGCAATATTTTAATATATTATGAGGTCCTCAACACCTTCTATAAACAAACAAATAATCTCAGGTGACAACAAAAAATCACAACAAATTTCAATATGTAGTAATTGTTTCCCAAAAAGAAAACCAACATTCAGAAACCAGGTGGGAATAAATAAGTACATCCTATAATTCAGTACCATGTAGAACCATCTTTAGCAACATTAACCTGAAGTAAATATTATCAGTCTCTCCCACTGTTTTGGAGAAACTTTGGTTCACTCTTCTTTACAGAACTGCTTCAGTTCATTGATGTTTTAGGGCATGCACAGCACTCTTAAAATCTCTCCACAGCATCTAAATGGGCTTGAGGTTTGAACTTTGACTTGGCTGTTCAAACACCTTAATTTTTTTTATTCTTTAGCCATTCAGGTTTATACAGTTATACAAAAATAAATCAAATGCATGTTATAAATGGTACATGTTAAAATGTTCTTGTGCAAATAGCTTCCTAAAGATCTCAAGGACAACATTATTAAACACCTCTCAAATGGAAAAAGCACAGAGGAAAAATAAGCAACAAACTTCACATCAAAATAAAAAAATTTGCACATAACATACCCAAACATGAAGCCAAAATACTCAAGAAGGCCTTGAATGGCCTAGACAATATCCAGACATGAATCCCATGGTTAAAATTCATTTTTAAAATGACTTTGAAATTGATAGTCCATCAGAGGGACCCTTGCATACATAGATACACTGGCAAGAGAAATGGGCAAAAATTCCATCAAAGTGCTACAAAAAGCAAATTATGTCTTAGCACAGATGTCTTGAAGCTATAATTGCCAATACAGTGGGTATAGAAAAGAATCACCCCCCTTTAAAATAATCACATTTTGCTGCTTTTCAGCCTGAAATAAAGACGGACACAATTTTTGTTTTATCCAGCTGTATTTACACAGTGCAACTTATAACACTCAAGTGAAATATACAACACATACATCTCAGAAAAAAAAAAAAAAAAAAAACAGAATCATCGAGTTGGAAAAAGGATCACCCCCTTGTTTTAATTTTGCCTTAAGTTTTTAATTACAGCCTTTAGGCTGTTGGGATATAGCTCTATTAACTTTGCAAATCTAGACTTTGAAATATTTGCCCACTGTTCTTTGCAGAACTGCTCAAGTTCAGTTAAATTTGATGGGGACCGTTTGTGGACTACCGTCTTCCAGTCATTCCATAGTTTTTCAATGGGTTTTAAGTCTGGGCTCTGACTAGACCATGCACGGACATTCACCTTTTTCTCCTTCAACCACTGTGTGGTCAGTTTTGCTGTGTATTTTGGGTCATTGTCATGTTGGAAGGTAAATGTTCTTCCCATTGACAACTTTCTTGCTAAGGTCAGCAGATTTTCCTCAAGAATTTGACGGTATTTTGCCCCATCCATTTTCTTTCTATCCTGACAAGTGCTCCACTCCCTACTGCAGAGAAACACCCCCATAACAGAATATTACCACCTCCATGCTTTACTGTAGGTGAGCTGAATTGGATTTCTGCCAGACATATTGTTTGGTGTTGAGGCCAAATAATTCATCTGACCATAACACCTTTTTTCAATGTTGCCTCAGAAACTTCAAGGTGCGTTTTGGCAAAGCTCAGTCATGGGTGGCTTTTTTCTTGCAACCCTCCCACACAAACCACATTTGTAGAGAATTTGTTATATTGTTGTCACATGCCACTCTTTGTCATAAATTCCTGCAACTGCTTCAGAGTTGCTGTAGCCCTCTTGGTAGCCTCTTTGATCAGTTTCCTCCTCGCTCTTTCATCCAGTTTGGAGTGACACCCTGATCCAGGGAGGGTCTGTGTTGTACCAAATACCTTCCACTTCTTAATAATTGTTATGGGGGACAAAGGGGAGATGGATGCAAGTGCTGGGGAAAAGTCAGTTTATTAGGGATAACCAAAATTATATGGACAGGGGGAAAAACACAAAGAACCAAAAGTATATGGATAGGGAGACAAGGAACTCAAAGGCAGGGTCAAAGAATAAACAATAATCCACAAAGAATGAGGCATTAATCCACAAAAGAACGAGGCATAAATCCACAAAAGAATGAGGCAAAAGTCCAAGGTCGAGGAAACACGAGGACAGTGAAAAAACAACGAACATACACACACATAGTTCAATCTAATACTCCGCCTCTAAGCGGACAAAAGAAAGGGTTTTAATACATAACCGAAAACAAGCTGTAACTTAAAACACCTGCAACTAGTAATGAAACAATAAACGTTAAACCAATGAACAAACAGGGGCTGAGACATGACATGAACAAAACAAAGGAGCACATGGCAGAGGTAAACAAAATGAGAGTCATAGAATGGAATGCGGGGAATGCGGCTGTCCTCCACGGCAGCGCGGAGAGCGGAATGCGGAAATGCGCTACTCGGCAGACTCTAACAATAATAGACTTCATTGTGCTTCTAGGCATTGATAAAGCCTTTTAATTTTTTTTGTATCCATCTCCTGACTTGTGCCTGTCCACAACTTTATCCCGGAGATCTTTTGACAGTGCCTTGCCACCCATAGTTGATTGTTTGCTTCAGTTGCACTACAAAATGCTCCAGGAAAGCTCTTTTCATGCTGAGCTAATCAAAATGACCACAGCTGATCACAGTTGAAAGTCAAATGGCTTTGTGTGCCACTGAGTTGATGATTAGCTACAGCTTCTTGAGTTTACAAGTCATTTTTAGGAGGGGGGTGATCCTTTTTCCAACTCCAACTGGTTTTTCATGTTGGTGTTATATCTTTCACTTGGATGTTATAAGTTGCACTGAGTAAATACAGCTGGATAAAACAAAAACTGTGTCCATCAACAAAACGTGATTATTTTAAAAGGGGGTGATTCTTTTCTATACCCACTGTAGCTTCTTTTGCAAGTACTAAGGTTAGTAATTGGTGGTGTCCAAATACTTTTTACCCATTTAATAAGTACAAAGCCAAAAGATGTGATGTGTGTAAACACAAAAAATGCTGTGTGGGTTTTTTTCCCCCCGGTACGCACACTATATTTGCGAGACTGAGCGAGTGTTTTTAACGAGTGTTAAGTTTTGGCATAATGGATATTTGTAAATGGCTTGCTGGCCATGCTGCTGAGAAAATTAAGTCAAATAATTGTGGTGACCCAAGGGAGTTTAGATGCTGTGGAGAAAAGTGGTGTTCTTTTTTTTTAAAATTTATTTATTTTACCTATGTTGGAGTACATGCTGAATAATATGTGCAAGATTATAATTAGGCTTATTATAATGATATGTGTGTGTGCATTATATGTAGAGGTGCCCCCCCATGGGATTTATACGGTGGCAAATCACAAATCTGAAAACAAAATAAAAAGGCAGAAAACACAACGACGAATCCAAAAACAAATTAACAAGTCAGAAAACACAATGACAAGTCAGAGAAAACAGAAAAGGCAGGTATATTTTGCAAATGGACTACTTACTGCTGATTGGAGGACACATCTGTCAATCAAGATAAACAGGAAGTAAGAAATTTTGTTCTTCTTTGTTTCTTGTATATTAGTGGACTTCTGTGTTTACTTTAAACCATTTTTGTCCATAGCGAAACTTTAAATCTTATAAAATAAACATTTACATTGGCAAGAAAGGAAAAAAATTGAATTTATTCAGTGCAATTTTGTGGAAGGACATTCATATGCCATTGTAACTCGTCTGGAGTATTCCCTAAAGTACAAATTCCCTTAATAATAAAAAAAAATCAAGTTAGATGGGCTCAGTGAAATATCACTGTACTGTACTACTAGGTTCATAAGGAGGGTTTGAGACAGCAATACCACGTACTTAGTAAGAAAATGAAAGAGTGTATTGGTACCAGTGGAAAATCAAGCATACAAATGTACAAGCAGTGATAATGAAATGAAACAATATCAGTCCAAAATAAAAATAATTATATATATATATATATATATATATATATATATATATATATATATATAAAGCCAAATAAAAAATATTTCCCCCAGTCTCGAGAGCCCCCCCCCCCCCCCCCACCCCCAACTTGTTCTACTTTTCTTTAAAGCCTGTTCCTCACAGTCAAAAACAAAGAAAAGTCACTTTGGAAAAAAAAATAGTTGCTACCAGGGTATACATGTTTATAAATAGTTTATAAATGTGTTGTTTATTTCAACTCAAATTATTCAAAAAATATGCAGTGTTGTGCTTCCTTATCTGTATCCGTGGATTTGTAGCATATTTAAGTGCTGGAATTTTGCTCCAGAGAATGATGTGTGAAGGCAACAATGGACTCAGTTGGCTCGCCATTCAATATCTCAGGGTTGACTCAGGAAAACATGACTCTCATAAAAAAAAAAAACAACCTGCATAATGCAGAGAACTTATTAATCATACTTTGTTCTTCATCTGAATTAACAACAGATATTCCACATAAGATCTTCAAACATTCCCCTTTTCTTTTAATATCAAATAACTCGCTTCATGAAAGAAAATACAGGGAATATACTCTCAATCATTAATGAAAAGAGAAAAATATACATGTCACTACTATGTGATTCAACTGTGAAATGACAAAACAGTATGTCATATATGGATATCATCAACCACATATCTCCTTACCCCCTCTTACCCATTTTACAGCATTTTCTTTTATTAATGGATAAACAATGCTAAATTACCACAAAATCGCTGTTTGCATAAACTATAAAAAATCAATTGACGTGTGATGCTATGAACTTTTACTGTCACTTTTAACCCAACTCCGATCGTTTTTTTTTTTGTTTGTTTGTTTTTTTTTTAACTTATATGCATCTTACTTATAACTGCATTGTTCAATTTTTTCTCACCAATTATCTATTCCTGATCCAATAGCTTATCATGAACTCTTAACATTTCACAGTATACATGTGATTATAACACAAATAATGAAGCTGTATAAGAACACTCACCGGAGTTCCTTGAAACAAATTTAGAAAATGTATCTTTTTTTCCCAACTTCACTGAAAAGAATATACACTTCAATCTTCCTCCAAATCAGTTGTTTTACCATCTCATTCTCCTTTTTTTCCAATATGCAGCCTGCTCTACACAACATGTAGGTACCTGGATATTTTTTCAGATGTTTTCAATTGGCTTTTTAACTGAGTTTATTGGAAAGAGCTCTGAAAAAGAAGAATTTTGGTCTTTAAATATTCAAAATCGGACCAGCGGTTGCGGAGAAATTGATATTTTAGTGGACCTGTAAGACAAAGAAGTCGTTAAAGGAAATAGACTTAGGCCTAGTCCCAAAAACTGTGATTGAGTTTTAGTCCTTCCAACTTCAAAGCTGAAATAAAGGTTTTAAATTGCCTGTAACTATAAAGTCATATTTAAAGTCATATTATGTTGACCATCCTTACGTTTGGAATCATCTAATAGACAGTAAACGTTATATTACATTTTCATATCATTATTTTGATGTCAGATGTCCACAAAAGATGTTTTTGATGGGGTGCAAAATCAGCATTTCAAGCGGATGATCCTAGGCCCCTCTTCACAGCGGCCACCTTTTTGACTCAAGCGGGAACTTTGACGGGGAAGAAACGATGTTTGATTGAAAGTTTAGACATCAAACTATGGATCAAAAGTAATTTTAAGGGTGTCATATGAAACACCCTTACCTTGGCATCATTCTGAAAACAACCAAATTTTCGTTTGCTCGGATTTTCATGAAAAATTGACGGATTTTTGTTGGGCAAAGTCCCAGCGTGTTAGGGCTGCACTGAACTACTAGGAGGCATAGAACTAGTCAGAAACAACGCTTTCTGTGAATGTGCGGTGTATTTTTTCAACAGGGACATTCCCCTGGTTGTGCGCTCCGCTCACAGGTATATAGCGCAATGTCTTATGCTGCGGCGATCAATTGACCCAGATATCCAGGTGCAGTCTCCTCTGCACAACACGCTGGCCGCTCTTCCTCGCTGACTAATTACAGTACGTTACTCCCACGGCGGATAAGCCCTCTAGTGGATGGGAATGGTTACTGCATTTTTTTCCCATTTAAATGTTCGTTAACCCGGTAAATTTAAAGGGGTTACATAAATATCACACCGTACTTTACCACAGGTGGAGAACTTGACAGAGGTAGAAAGTAACAAATTACATTTACTCATGTTACTGTAATTGAGTAGGGTTTTTTTTTGTGTACTTCTGCTTTTTAAAGTAGTTTTTAAAATATGTAATTTTACTTTTACTCAAGTATGTTTTGTTTGAAGTATTGTACTTCACTACATTTTAAATCACATTCGTTACTGAGTAAAAAAATTGGGCAAGAGACAGCAGGCTCACATCGCAGCAGCGGCATCTATCAGATGCAGCTGGATTTAAATGGCATATGCCTCTGTTTATGGCTGATGCCACTGAATTTTTTATGAATGTAAAATATAATATAAAATATAAATATAAATTATTTGCACACACCTAGCAAGGTCATACAGCAGTCCGATCAAAACACCTAAGATAACTGGCGAACTTATCTTTACATAGTCAGCTTAGCAGCAACGTATCAATTAATTGCACAATTCTTTTTCTCCTAGTACCGGGACAACTAAGAATTATGTCAGTCATTACACGCCCAAATAAATTTTCTCGCTCACATCATATCAGTCATGTTCAAACAATCGTGAATAACACAAATCTTAGCATAAAACATGAATGAAAATCAGTTGGTGTTTAAATTGTTTGAACTATGTTTATTCAATAAAGAAAGAAATAAAGTGGGGTTTATTTTCCATCGGGGACTGGCCTAAAACCGCTGGCACGGGAGCGCTACAGTGTACGCTAAATGTTTTATTTCGAAATGCAGTCGGCACAGCTATCTCACCCCAGCTGGACTCCACTATACAGAGGCAACTTATAAGGCAACTACATATCCCATGAAACGTTGTGTACCAGTGTGGCTAGATCTCGTGAAACCCTAAATACACTCTCTATTAGCAGCAAACACACTCTTGCAAAAATTTCCCAAGGGGTTTTGTTATTCATTGTTTATCCCACCATAATTGCTTGATAGTCCCTTACAGTGAGTTCTTAAAATTAACGTATCACAGACGTTATTCTCTCATCACCGGGAACACTGCATTGATAATCTATTGAAATGAACTGATCCAATTGAATAAAATCTGCTTCAAAGCAAACAAAGTCTTAATAGACTATTGAGTAATAAAATGTAGCTAAACAAACATCCTTTCTGTCTTACCACCCTCATTTTGAAAAAATGTTAACCATTCATAAAATCAGTAGGATAGTCCCTTATTGTGAGCAAAGATATGGACATGAATTGTTTAAAAGGACAGTGACCAGAGGTTAACGACCTTTTAAATAGTCCAAGAGAAGATGCCGTGTAAATTCAGTGGTATCATTCATAAACAGCGGCAGATGCCGTAGAAATTCACTGACATCATTCATATACAGCGTCATCTGCCTCATAAATTCACTGGCATCATACATAAACAGCAGCATCTCCCTAGCAAATGCAGCGGCATCATGCATAAACAGTGGCATCTGCCTCGTAAATGCAACGGCATCATCCATAAACAGCGGCATATGCCATTTAAATTCAGTGGCACCATCCATAAACAGCGGCATATGTCATTTAAATTCAGCAGTATCATCCATAAACAGCGGCATATGCCGTTTAAATCCAGCAGCCCCTTGTGAAAAAGAAGTGCACTAAAGTATACTTTTATAAAGTGTACTTATTGTGAAAATAATATACTTAAAAAGAACACACCTAAGTGCAAATTAAATATGTTACTTTCACCGCTTAAATGCATTTTATTTGTAATTAATTTCAAATGTTTCACAGATTTAATTCATATTCATTCCTGTCTTTTTAGGAATTGTGACTCCTCCACCCAGGGCAATCTGTAACAAAAAAAAAAAAAAAAAGTGTCAGAAGTGCATGTGTGCGTCAGTAACACAAACAGTGGCTTAAATAAATAATTAAAAATTATGCCTTTTCAGGATACTACAATTAAGATAATTTGCAAAATAATTTTTAAAGTAAATTTTCATTTTTTTAAAAGTATTTAAAAAAAAAAAAGTATTTTAACAACTAATGAACGTGCTTTAGCTTAGGACACTTGGACCCTTGTACTAACTCTGAAAAAGATAAAAAGAAATTTTTAAAGATTTTTTTTTTTTTTTTTTTTGGGGGGGGGGGGTATATTTCTTGTGCATTGCCTAGGAGTGTGCGATATGGCAAAAATATCATATCACAATTTTTCTAGGAATATATCAAAATTCTCGATTTTATCACGATTCTTTGTCATGCTGGTTTTGCTACTTTGCAAGTTGCCTGAGCAGTAAAGCCAAACTAATTTCCCTATAGTTTTAAAGCAACTGTATTAAAGTTCATCAGTCATGAGCAGTGAATGATTTTTCTCTGTGTTTTGTTGTTTTATTAACATTAAAAGAATAGTTCACCCAAAAAAGAAGATTCCGTTATCTGTCTGTCAATTCTGTCATAGTGTTTTATTTTTATACTATCGTTTACTCACTCTCAAGTTGTTTTAAACCTAAATGAGTTTCTTTTTTCTGTGGAACATAAAAGCTATTTTGAAGAATGTGGGTAACCAAGCAGTTGCTGTTCCACAGCAACTTCCCCACCTACTATCAAAGTCAATGGGGACCAGTTTGGCTACCCACATTCATCAAAATATCTTCTCTTGTAATTTTTTAGGTGAACTATTCCTTTAAATGACAAGTGGCAGCATGTTAAGTTCTGTCGCTTTTAGAGCTTTACACATCCGCTTCTCCCTCAACTGTTTACTTTCACTTTAGACATATCTCAATGTGTATATATGTAAACCTTGGACACAAAATCAATCAGACATGAAAGACAACTCAGTCTAGTAATCAGGCGCTGTTTGACAGACTCTTAGTGTGTGGACGCTTCAGGTGTACGCATTCAGAAAAATTACACGCATGTCAGAACAGAATGTGAATTAAATGTTTAACCGGTATGGCTTTAAAGAAGATTCAAATAATGTGCTTTTGTGATTGTGAATAAGTGCAGTGTCCTGTGAGTGTAACTGTATCGCTGAGTTAACACTGATGTGAATGTCGCATTGTATAGTATATTGAGACGGAGGCACCAGAACTGCAGCTGATAGAATGTGTGATACTACAATATGCTGTACAAAACTGCTACTACAAAACTGCAGCTGGTAGAATGTGTGATACTACAATATTTCTTCAAATGCAGAACGTGGAGATATTTTAATCATCCAGGATCAAAAATCGTCATATCGTACACCTAACACAGCCTATAATGCAACATTTAATATGTTAACATTCGAAGTATATCTGTGCATGTGTATCCATACCATTTATGGTTGTGGTGATACCACTTCTGTACATTGCACTTCACTTGATGAGGCTGGGGCCACCTTCATGGCCGCCACTATTTCTTTCAATGTTTTCACTACGTTTGGCAACTCTAGTAATACAAACATAGAGTACATTATATTGGTTTTGATCTCATGTGCTTCATCATCTATACAACAAACTACACTTCATCTTACATATCTTTCAATGCGCTGGCAATTTCTTCATCCAGCTTTGTTTTTTTTTTTTGTTTTTTTTTTCTTGGGGGGGGGGGGGGGCACTGTGATGACCTATCATCCTCACTTTTTGTCTCAAGCTGTAAAAGAACAAGTTTCAGCACTTGCTTTAATATAGAAGCATTGCTTTTATATTACATATTTATTGCAATACTTGCATTTCTTACTGGTTCCTGCATGGGAAAAGATTCTGCATCAATAGCTGTTGCGTCAGAGTCTGAGTCAGAGTCATAAAGTGGTGGGGCTGTGTTAGGTTCAGGTAATTTTTGCTTTCTCAGGTCCTCCTTCAGAGCATCAATCATGTGTGTGGCTGCCTGTTTTGTCAGAGTCTTAGCACAAAAAAATAGTAAAAAGGTCAAGATTTCAAGACAATGTATCACTACAAAGTGAGAATTTTGTGACTCCATTAATTATAAGAATACTTCACCCATAAATGCAAAAGCAGTCATAAGGTTTAACAAAGACTACATAAATACAAAGATGGTTCACTCCTATAATTATGAATGGGAGTCCTGCCTTCTAAATGAAAGAGACAATCGCTGATTGGTCATTGCATCACTGCAGTGGCCGTTAGAAGCTCCGGTTGGAACTACGCATGTGCATTGTCTGGCCTAGCCTTAAAAAAAAAACAGCTTTTTAAGTCCTATTTGAGCATAAGAAACAACATTCATGGGGAAGTTCATTTCATTTTGATATTTTAGGAGTCCCCCATTCATTTTAGATAGGACTTAAGTTAAATCATTATCGTAACGCCTCCGCACAAGCAGCATCATATAATTCACAAAATTATAACCAGAAGAAATAAAACAGTGGGCCTTCTCAGCCAGAGAACCCACAAGAAACTCTGGACCAAAATGTCTCCACTCAGGGAGCCATAAAACAAAGAATCCACACCCAGACACCAAGGAGCCACTTAAATCCAGCGTGTGCATCTGCCTTATCTCAACCAACACGGCAAACGTTAAAGGCCTCCCTGACCCAGGCTGAACCCTCTCGACCACAGAAACTGCTCTCAAATGCAGTGATTTAGGCCCTTTGGGCCAGACCAGTTTGCTTACTCAACAGATAAGTCCAAAGATCCTCACCAATAAGGCCAATAAATTCTGGAAGAAAGGAGATACCTTTTCGATTCCCTCACAAAGATTACACATTCCACAATTCTACACAAGGACTCACACATTCCACAATCGGCGCCTACCAGGAGCAACGACTGTGGGAATTAATACATCTTTGAACAACTGAAATCACCTATTTCCTACCATGTGTTGTTCTATTTTCTTCATGTGTATCACCATTAAGTTGCCACTAATTGTTCCATTTAGCATGTAGTAGTAACATGTGTTAGTAGGACGATCATTGTGTTTTTTTAAGTATAGTGTAACGAATCAAGAGCATTACTAGCATTATTCTTTTCCACCAGAATAATGAAATGGATCAACTTTAAACATGAAACGAAACAGAAACGCACGCTTAGATTCAAAGCACCCTTTTAAAGGAGACGAGTTTTAAAGCGTGCCCGCGTTATCTACCAGAATGTGTAGTAACTCGGATGAATCTGCAACGTTTAAAATTATTCTCCACCAGTTACAATTTATGTAACAAATAAAAAAATATGTTTAACATGTTTAAATGTATTCTCCAATTTATGTAAGGAATTAGCTCAACTGGCGTGAAATATATCTATATATCTAATCAACGTGCGTTGTGACCAGTTATAAATATACATCAGCCATTAAAGGGAATTCATGTAGGTACACATATACATATAGATAATTAACTACAACGGATTATAATCAATTATGACTATGTATGTGGCCTAGATCAGCTTTATGAACTCTAAAGAGTGAGTTTATCCTTCTGGCCAGGAAGAATTAACTCACGAAGTTTGTTATTAAAGATTAGAGCGGGTAACGAGATCGCAGTGTTTAATTGATTCATCACGTGACCAAAACAGAGAAAATCAAGCATGGGATAATAGATTTTAATAGCTAGATGTAACTATGGATACACACGACTAACTCTAAGCAACATACATATGTACATCTATATACAATGAAAGAAAAGGTACAGAGAGAAAGAAATGAAATAAAAGGGAGTGGCAGACAAAAACACAACTAATTAGCCTTTTCCAAAAACCAGCACGAACTTAAATCTCCTGTAAACAGGGGTCCAATCTTAAACGCAGATATAGGTCATTAACTATACTTGCATAGCCACAAGGTTGAGAGTTTGCGCGAGGTCGTGTAGAGTTCGCTGGTTCGTCGTGCCGTTTGAAATGGCGTGAGCCGTGAGGCGGTTGCATCCTTTGTCCGGGACAGAGAGGTCCTGGCTTCCTCTTCCCGGGGCACGTGGCCCCGGGGGAGAGAAACCGGAAGGAGTGTAGAAGTGAAGTTAAAGAGACTGAGAGAAGACTCTAACTGGAGTTGAAGTGTGAAGAAGAGCGTGGTGTTGTTTTAAAGACAACACCAACGCACACGCCTCTTTGGGCTATGGGCCAATCAGGAAGTTGGGTTTGCATGTCCGGATGAACTCTCTTTGTCTGGTCTCGGACCCTAATTTAAATGTCCAGGGAGGAGCTGGTTTATACCGTGTTATAAATGAAATTAAGAGAAAACATGAAATAATGTGTCCCATTGCAATATGATATGCATAATCAATCCGGGTATCTCGAGACGATTAACTACATACCAAATTCGATGGACTTGTAAAGAATATTACAAATAAAACCTGGTTACAGACATTTAAAATGATATACTAGATTAAAAATATCTAAAGTCATTAAGGTTAGTTACATAAACACACAATATATGTAAACAAGATAACATCACACTATTTAGACATCGAATAATTACATATAATTACACGTTACATTGAAGAGAGAGAGATTTCTCCATTGTGTGTGTAAGGTAAGCTTGTGTGTGTGTGTGTGTGTGTGCGCATGCGCGTGTGTATGTCCAGAAGAGGGGGCTGGCGTTCTTCTAATGTCTCACCCGTCCTTGGTCACCTCAGGGACCTTAGGGAGGACATTTTCTCCTCTGGCCTTCTGACTTTGAGGCTAATCTATGTGGTTGTAAACAGAGATTAGATCAGAGATTTACGGGCCCTTGGTCGGAGTTTTGGTGGACCCCTGCTGACGAACTAATCGTGAAGTTTCCCAGACGTTCAGTCATCAAAGGTTTCTTTTATTGCAGGGGTAAGTCCTGTGTGGGTTCCAAAGAGTCTTTTGCATCCCAAAGTTGCATCTGGTCACAGGAGGCCTCTCGGGGTTATTCTCGGTCACCTGAGTGATGAAATTTTCTATGTTCTGTCTGGGTTAATTCAGAAATTAGTTTGAGCATAGTCATACGCTACAATAGTCAAACATGTTTTGTTTGGTATGTATGTGTTCAGTGAGTGATTTCCTAAATCATAAGAGTAAGGAAATTTGTGTAGCTTGTGCTGGTATGTACATGCAATATTTCAGGACAAAGTTTAATCCACATATTTCACGTTTAAACCAGGCATACTCACTGAAGGCAGTGGTAGGTCAGTGGTTAAGACGTTGGACTACTGATCAGAAGGTCATGAGTTCAAACCCCAGCACTGCTAAGCTGCCACTGTGGGCCCTTGAGTAAGGCCCCTAACCCTCAACTGCTCAGTTGTGTAAATGACATAAATGTATGTCACTCTGGATATGATTGTCTGCCAAATGCCATAAATGTAAATGTCATCTGCAAGGACAGTGGGCTGATTAGCATAATAGGTGGAGAGTCTGGCTAACACCCCGCCCAAAGACATGTTGTTTGGAGAAAGCACTCTGGGATGGGCTAGCCCAGAAAGTGTTAAAATCCTAAGGAGAATAAAGAACAATTTAAACAACTAATTTTTACTTATGTAAAATTGTGGAGAATATATCAAATTAACCCAAACAGCTAATTTTCACTACGTTATCTACAGCTATTGTATTGAAAGGAATAGTGATGATACTTCGTATGAAATATTTCATCTGTCATTGTGACTTAAATCTGGATATATGTCTCATAAATTTGGCTGGCTGTTTTTAAATTATGAGTCCAAATTGAAAAATAAAATAAATAAAAAAAATGTATTACATCTCTTGCAAAATGAAGCACTGCATTCACAATATCACAAACACATCTCAAAAGCAAACATTTGCAAAGACCTTTGCCATAATATTAATTATTGTTAGATTTTTGTGTTAGGCCTACACAGATAATTATGTGTTGTGTTTTGCAAAAAGTATTTTATGAAACTGAAAACTGATGATCCTATAAAACAAATTTGTTCTGCACTAATACAACTATTACTATTTTGTTTAAGTCAAAAATATTAATATTACAATTAGGGCTAACTTACTCTCTGAAATAACCTGAAGGTAATTTGCTGCATAAGTCAAATTAATCAGCTAGGCTTAGCAGGTGATGGTACACACCTTTTAATACAGAAACAGAACATTAACTTAAGCACTCACTTTGACACACTTTTTAAATGTCAAGTTATCAACTGTACTTCAGTAGAATGTTTGTGGCCAACTTCTTAAACGTTAACTAAAAGTTCTGAAAAGACTGTGACGTTAAGAAAGAAAAAAGCAAGACATATTTACTATACGTATCCTGCATTAGCTGTAGGGAGCTTGCAACTACGCCGCTACACATATATGTACTTGCGCATATCTAATTATTTATTTCTGCACATATATTCACGCTTGGGCATTAGATAGGTGTAATCGAATAGATACGCGCATTTATGCTTAGGTATGACAGTGGGTGGAAAAGAAAACATCAGAAGACAAATATGAGGGACGAGACGACAGTTTAATCTGAAAATCTGATTGTTCGTACAGCATTAGGAACAGGAGATAGAGGAATGACGGAAGGAGGTCGTATGGGAGAGGTAGGCCTAAATTCATTAGGCGACCCAGGGGAAGACTGGGAAGAGTCATCCAGGAAGGCAGTGGAGGATAAGGGGGAATTAGTCTCCCAGGGACATCCATCAACGTGGGGACAGGTGATGGTCTGAGTGGATCGAGAGGAAATTGAAACCAGTGGAGGCAGGAACATAGGAGTCTGAGTGGACCGGGAGATAGCAGTATCAGAGGATGTCTGCATGGACACTAATTGAGTTAGAGTGGATTGTATCACACGAACAGGAAGGAGAGGATGCACAGGGAGAGGGGAGCTGCAAAGTTGCTCCAAGAAATCCGAGATCCCAGTGGCTAAATGGGCCAGTTGATGGCGCCGGTAGAGATGAACTTCATCATGTGAGCCCCGAGGATGAGCCTTAGAGGCAGTGCCATGCAGGCGAGCTAAGTGGAATAACACACAGAAAGAACATACATCAGTCAGTTAAAGTGGTCCATGGGACACCACTCACCGGTAATGACCGAAACCTTATCCGGGGAATGATCATACTAAGCGACTGGTAATTGGCCATTATGTAGGCATTTGTGCCCTTACTGGCAGTAATTAGTAATCACTTAAATGTATAGCATACAGGCAAGGATCATGCTTCACTAACAGTTGTGTACTATTAAGATTTATAGCTTGCTGGAATAGCTTTAAGCAAGAACAAAGATGAGAAGAGGAAAGAGAATAAAACTTACACATCTTAGGAATCTTGTGTAGAATAGTGGTGAGACTTCCGTCGGCAAGAGAATCCAAGATCTCCAAGAAGATTAGGAAGCACAGAATAAATATGACAAGGGAAGAACAGTTTTTTCTTTTATATATCTGATGACGACAAAGGCCAAAAATAAGGGGAACTCAGCGAGACAGGAAAAGCCAAAAAAGGGCATAAGGGAAGCCATTAACTGGAAATAAGGGAAATTCGGAGAATGGGGAAATGAGTCGTAGAGAGGAGTTTCCAGGAAAGGGTGGAAAATAAGGGGAAATTGAAAAGATCATGCAAATTAGGATGGGAGGAGTAAAACAGCCGAAGGTAGGAAATAATGGGAAATTGCCAGAGCATATGCAAATCAAAAAGAGGAGGTGCCGTGTGGCGCCTGGAATAAATAGCTGGGGATTTTCAGGGGATATTCGCACTTACATGCAACCACACTGAGAGGTGTCTTGTATTGTGGGTGTCTCCTTGAGCTCAACGGATTTCTGTGTTTTTTGAACTGCAATAAACAACATTTTTTTCTTTCTCATCCGAGTCTGAAGAATCTCGACTTATTTTTGATAGATTGCTTTAAGTTAATTAATTAGAAATTGGTAGAAGGAACAAGTCCAGAAGAATTCCTGACACCACCCTGGATGTCTGACCTCAGAGAGGGGCTCTGACATTTCCAACAACTGTTCACCTTAAACAGTTAACGTTACGTAAACATGTAATGTTACATGATTCTACAAGGAACAATGTGGGGAAGGGGTATATAAATATCAAAAAGATAGCATTACAGCATTTCACTAACCTTTCCTTTCATCTGTGTCTTGCTCATTATGTCGAAACAGTTTTCGTTACTGGTTTGCTACAGGTTTCTGGAAATAAAGTCGAAATCATTTCAATAAATAACTTGCAAGTTGTCACTTAACAGAAATCGAATAATGTGCTGACGTGTTTTTCTTTTACATTTATCATTTTATTTGATCAAAACTTCTGATAACATTTACCTTAAAATGTCCATCTTGCCAGGATTCAAATCAAATGCCCACTTGCGTTAGTTCATTGTTCTGTCTCAATGTGACCAATTACGTAACGTTTGCCCGGATGCAATCATCTCATTGGCAGATTTGTATTCAAACTTTGCCCGGGAAATTTGATTCGATGTTGCAGGGGTAATTAGAGGAGAATTTACAAATATTTATCAGTAAGTTACCAGCCGATTATGAATCGTCCAAAAAGGAATTACAAAACATACATAAGCAACGATGACCCTGAACCAAGGGCCACCAAGTATTTACAAACAAAAAAGGTAGGTAATTATTATTATTACTTATATAATTATTATAAGATTACTATAATTATTATTTTGTTGTTGTTTCTGTTGATGATGATATTGTTCTATTATGTTCTATTGTTGTGCTACTATAATAATAATAATAATAATAATAATAATAATAATAATAATAATAATAATAATAATAATAATAATTCTTCTTCTTCTTCTCTACTTCTTCTCCTTCTTCTTCTTCTTCTTCTGCTTCTTCTTATTATTATTATTATCACCATTAGGCTAAATAATTTTAGTTGATGTTAAAGTAGGTATAGAGTGTAACTCTCATTAACACCTCATTTATTGTTAGAGTCTCCCTCTCGCTACGCTGCTAGCAGAGGCTAGCGAGTAGCGCACTGCCGCATTCCACACTTCGTGCTACTATGAAGAGTAGCGCGAGCCTCTTTCACAAAAACACACTGGACTATGTATTCATGAAGTCTCATTTTGTTTACTTTGCCATGTGCTTTTGTTTTGGGTTTACGTCATGTCTCCGCCTCCTTTATGTTTATTGGTTCCCCGGTTTATGTCATGTCTCCACCCCTGTTCATTGATAGGTTTTACGTTTATGGTTTAATTATTAGGGTCAGGCGTTCTGTGTTTAACGTTGTTTGTTTCTAATCTGTTTGTGTATATAAACCTCCTTCTGTTTCCACTTCCTCGCGGAGTATTAGATAGATATTGAATAAAGTAGAGTCCTTCATAGCATGTGCTGTACACCTGCTATCTTCTTGCTTTCTCTTGCCCCTAGTTCAGGATTCCTAGACCATAGCTCATAGCTTCCTGTTCATAGTTCCCAGTCCATAGTTCATCAGTTCTTAGCTCCTATTTTGTGAGTTCGATACCATAGCCTAGCTTTGTGCGTTCGCTTCTGTTTTGTTTTGTTTTGTTCTTATGTTCACTCTTTTTTGGAATATATGCCATGTGGATTATCTCTTTTGGAAACTACTGCCGGATGGAGTATCTCTTTTTGGATTATTACGTTACCCTTTGATGGATTATGGTTTGTGTTATGTTCCATTATTTTTGAATGAACTGTTCCTATTAAACTGACTATTTCCCCTGTGCATGCATCCTGCCTCCCTCTGGTATTGTAACATTTATTATGTCGGGTTTCATATAGAATGACCTACAAAACTTTCTTAGAAAAAGAGAACATAAAACCACATCCACACTCTTTCTGCACACAGTCAAAGGTAAGAATCTCTCTCTCTCTCTCTCTCTTTTATAGGCCTATACTTATGCTGCTGTTCTTCTTGTTTCGTATTGTTATGGAATTACTACAACACTGATGTTAATAATTTTTATTTTAATTTATAAATGCAATAAAATTACTTTATAAACACATACAAACACAAACAAGGTATTTTTGTTTTAGATAATAAATTAGTCCTTTAACAATGAGGCAACCCTTACAGCATGTAGAAAACCAGTGCTACAGGTGAGTATGTTTCTAATTTTAAATATCTAAGATGCAGTTAAACAGAATTTATGTTACATCTCATATGTTTCACAGTTTATGTCTTTTGATATGTACATATAAGAGTTTTGAATGAGTTCTCGCATTCATTGTCTAAATTTTTGATGGGTTTGGAAATTGCTAATTTTATGTACTTTTCCATATATGCAATCATACTGGCAGCCTTACTTGAGCACGCAGGCAATTTCTCTGAGTCTGATGCTACCCAGGAACAGTCAGAGTCATTGAACAGCTGCACATTGCAGGTAATGTTACACACATGTGATGGACAGCATCAGCTTACAACAGCAAAATTACATAGCATGATCCAAGCTGTGAAATACTTAAGAAAATCACACTGGAGTAGTAACAGCAGCACATCAGGTATTGTGACATGATTGTGTTTGTGTATGTTTACTTGTGAGGGCCACAATTATATAGCCAAGTATTATGATAACAAATATTGTGAGGAGATTTTACTGATTTTACTTTTACATTACTTTACTGGTTGAAAAGGCTTCTAAATCAATCAAACCATGTTTGCATTCCAATGTAGTATTTTGCAAGATTCTGTGATGAGAACATTTAAGGGGAGAGGTTATGTAGTGAAACAAACGTGTGTGTGTGTGTGTGTGTGTGTGTGTGTGTGTGTGTGTGTGTGTGTGTGTGTGTGTGTGTGTGTGTGTGTGAGCATACATTGTTTTTTACAAAACTGATTATGCTTAGTATTTTGTAGATGCATCTATTTCAAAGCAAAACATTTCAAACAGAACGTGATATTCAATTTATGTGTTATTAATCATGCAGACAACTTTAACTGAGCTTCACTGTAATGAGACAACTTGCAGTCAATCTGATGTCACCCAGAAACTACCAGAGAGAGTTGTAGAGTCTCAAAGCAACACATCCCAGGTAAACACAAATGATTGTGGAGTCACTGTCAAAGCAGTTTCTGTAGTCTAAATCAAATTTAAATCCATAATTGCTGCAACTATAAATCAAATGTATGTACTTCAAACCAGTGTGTACCACAGCATGTTCAAAAATCAAAATAAGCATTAAACTGCAAGCACAAAAAAAAAAAAAAAAAAAAAAAAAAAACTATAGTGATATATAGTTTCAATCATGAGACCATTTAACAAAAATTACAAAAATTAATTATTGACTAACCTGAAGCATGCTATTAATTTAAACATGGAAAAATAACTGCCTAAAAATCTCTACATGTTTTTAGGAGCCACATAACGGTGATGAGTTGCTATATCCTGGATCATCTCTTACCAAAGGCCAGAGTTTGCTGCTGTTGATGCAATATGTGTTGCGACATAATCTAACAGGAGTTGCATTAGAACATTTTCCAGGGTTGGTACCTGAAACTGTATACCTGTTTAACAAACGTTATGGTGAGTTTGGACATTATGAACATCATTTTTACTGTGTGTCATGTTGTAACTACTTGGGAGCAAGAGAGAAAAGCCTGATGCATTGTGCTATCTGTGAGGCAGCCTTTGATGCAGATGCTAATCTGAAAAATGGCTCTTTTTTCCTAGTATTGAGCTTGTCATCACAGCTCAAAGACATTCTTGAAAATCAAAGTTTAACTTTGTCAAGGCAGACTACAGCTGAGAAAGATGATCTAAATGACATACAGGGTGGAGCTGAATATAGAAAATTGAGATAAAATGGCCAATTAGGTGAATGTGACATAAGCTTACTGTGGAATTGTGATGGAATTCCCATTTTCAGAAGCTCAAATTACCAGATGTGGCCCATTCAATGTCAGGTCATAGAACTACAGCCAAAGGACAGAAAAAACAATAACTGTTTGCCATGTATTTGGTTTGGTGAAAAGAAACCTATCATCTCTGTGGTGCTAACCACTTTTGTGAATGAGCTGTGTTCTCTTGAAAGGGAAGGGTTAATTTGGAAAAACTCACAGAATGTAGAGCGCATTTCTAAGGTGTATGCACTAATATGTAGCTCTGACTCAGTTGCCCGCCCACTCCTCAAAAACGCAAAACAATTCATGAATGGACAATATGGGTGTGATTTCTGCTATCACATAGGTTGAGGTCCTTATCCATATAGAAGACCAGAGCCTGTTCTCAGATCAGAAACTGAACATTATGAGCATGCTATGGCAGCTACTGTAGAACTGCCAGTCAAGGATGTTAAAGGCCCGTCAGAATCGATGCGATTACAAAAGTTTCAAATGATTAACGGTTTTGTCCCAGAATACCAGCATAGTGTTTGTCTGGGTGTCACAACAAAGAGTGGTACATAGGAACGAAAGCAGACATAATTGACCGAGAACTGTTGGCTATAAAACCTCCTGTAAAGATAACTAGAACACCCAGGTCATTACAAGACAGGAAATATTGGAAAGCATCAGAATGGTGGTCATTTCTTATTTTCTATTCTTTGCCTATTCTAAATGGTGTTCTAATGAAGAAATATTGGAACCACCTGTTTCTTTTAGTTTTTGCTTTGCATATACTTCTTCAACAGAAGGTGAAACTCTGTGCAGTCAGTGTAGCGGAAATTGCATTGAAGAAGTTTGTGATTCAGTTTGAGGTGCTGTATGGCATTAAGAATGTGTCATTTAATGTACACCTGTTGAAACACCTTGCTGAAAGTGTTAGGAACTGGGGTCCTTTGTGGGCAACATCAACATTTTCATTTGAATCTTTCAATGGTACTTTATTAAACACAGAACACCTGAAACTCATAATTAAACAATAAACGGAAAACCTATCAATGAACAGGGTGGAGACATGACGTAAACCAGGGAACAGAAAACCAATGAAAATGTCAAACAAAAACAAAAGCACATGGCAAAGAAAACAAAATGTAAGTTCATGAATGGGTCTTCCTCAACGGCGGTGTGGAGAATGGAATGCGGAAGTGTTTGAGTCAGCCACTTGCTTAGCGAGTGACTCCGAGAACAAGGGGATTTCTAACAGAGCCCCCCCAAGGCACTTCTCCCAAAGCGCCGAAAGTTCTGACCACTCTGGAGGACCTGGGCCCCTGGGCAGGATCACAACGTCTGCCCCCAGGACCCAAGACCGGCGATGTCCAGTGTTCCAAGGCCAGAGCGGAGCGTGTCTGGTTGTCTTTTCGGCCTTGGTTGAGAACTTGGTCGAGAACTTGGTCAAGAACCGGGCCGAGAACCGGGTCGAGAACCGGGTCGAGAACTTGGCTTGGAACTTGGCTTGGAACCTGGCCTGGAACTTGGCTTGGAACTTGGTTTGAGCTTGGTCTGGAACCAGGACTCAAATCAGACTTGGCATCTGGATTGGAGACAGACTTGGGAACAGGACAGGGAACTGGACAGGGTACAGGACTGGAAACTAGGCTAGAAACTGAACCAGAAGCAAAATCAAAAATCTGACTGGGAACAGAGCTGGAAACAGAACTGGAAACAAAGCTAGAAACAGAACTGGAAACAAAGATAGAAAGAGAAATGGAAAGTGGACTTGAAACGAAACTAGAAACTTGACTCAAAGCTAAACTAGAAACAGAACTGGAAATGAAATTAAAAACCTGGCTGTAGACAGGGCTGGAGACAGGGCTGGAGACAGGGCTGGAAAGTATATTAGAAACTGGACTGGATCCTGGATTGGGAACTGGACTTAAAACAAAACTGGAAACTGGACTGGGAACTGAGCTATAAACAGGATTGGGACTTGGACTGGAAACAGGGCTGGGAACAGGATTGGGAATAAAGTTAGCTGCATGGCTGAAGACTGGACCAGAAACTGGACTGAAAGTGAAACTAGAAGCAAAATTGGAAACAGGACTGGAAACTAGACTGGGACCTGGACTGGAAACTGGATGTGGGCATAGACTGAGGCATGGACTGGCACATAACACTGGATATGACTCTGGGCCTGAACTGAGGCATGGGCTGAGGCATGGGCTGAGGCATGGGCTGGAACATGACTTTAGGCATGACATGGGGCATGGACTGAAGCATGAGCTGAGGCAGGGGCTGAGGCATGGACATGAATTTAGGCATGATGTTGGGCATGAATTAAGACATGGCCTGAGGCATGGGGTGAAGCATGAACTTGGACTGGGACCTGGACTGGAATCTGGACCAGAACATGGACATGGACATGGACCTGGACATGGACTTGGACATGGACTTGGGTTAGGGCAGGAACCTGGACATGGACTTGGACATAGACTTGGGTTAGGGCAGGAACCTGGACATGGACTTGGACATGGACTGGGACTTGGACATGGACTTGGACATGGACTAGGGCAGGAACCTGGACTTGGACTTGGAAATGGACTTGGGTTAGGGCAGGAACCTGGACATGGACTTGGACTTGGACATGGACTAGGACAAGAACCTGGACCTGGACTAGGACTTGGAAAGGTCATCCCGTGGACCTCTGACATGGACTTGGCTTGGGCAGAGGTATGAGGCATGGGCTGAGGCATGGGCTGGAACATGACTTTAGGCATGACATGGGGCATGGACTGAAGCATGAGCTGAGGAAGGGGCTGAGGCATGGACATGAATTTAGGCATGACATTGGGCATGAATTAAGGCATGGCCTGAGGCATGGGCTGAAGCATGAACTTGAACTTGGACTGGGACCTGGACTGGAATCTGGACCGGAACATAGACATGGACATGGACCTGGACATGGACTTGGACATGGACCTGGACATGGACCTGGACATGGACTTGGACATGGACATGGACTTGGGTTAGGGCAGAAACTTGGACATGGACTTGGACATAGACTTGGGTTAGGGCAGGAACCAGGACATGGACTTGGACATGGACTAGGGCAGGAACCTGGACTTGGACTTGGACATGGACTTGGGTTAGGGCAGGAACCTGGACATGGACTTGGACTTGGACTTGGGTTAGGGCAGGAACCTGGACCTGGACATGGACTTGGACATGGACTAGAACCAGAACCTGGACCTGGACTAGGACTTGGAAATGAGGTCATCCCGTGGACCTCTGACATGGATTTGGCTTGGGCGGAGGTCATCCCATGGACCTCCAGCAGGAACTTGGCTTCAGAGGAGGTCATCCCATGGACCTCTGACATGGACATGGCTTGGGCAGAGGTCATCCCTTGGACCTCCAGCGGGAACAGGACTGGAGCGGAGCACCCCACTTGGGTCTCCGACAGGAACTGGGCTGGAACAGGCATCTCCTCGTGGACTTCAGACATGAGCAGGACAGGAGTGGAGGTCTCCTCATGAACCTCCAGCAGGAACGTGACTTGGGCGGAGGTCTCCTCGTGGACCTCCGGCAGGAAAAGGACTGGAGCGGAGCACCCCCCTTGGGTCTCTGACAGGAACAGGACAGGAACGGCGGTCCCCTCGTGGACCTCCAGAGGCAGCTTTGCTGAGGAGACCTCCTGCTGGGTCTCCGGCTGGAGCTTGGGGCTGGAGGTTGCCACGTTAACCTCCAGGAGCAGCTCCATTGAAGAGACCTCCTGCTGGGCCTCCGGCTGGAGCTCGGGGCTGGAGGTTTCCACGTAAATATCCAGGAGCACATCTGCTGAGGAGACCTCCTGCTGGGCCTCCGGCTGGAGCTTGGGGCTGGAGGTTGCCACGTTAACATCCAGGTGCAGGTCCGCTGAGGAGACTTCCTGCTGGGCCTCCGGCTGGAGCTTGGGGCTGGAGGTTGCCATGTTAACCTCCAGGTGGTGCTCCACTGAGGAGACCTCCTGCTGGGCCTCTGGCTGAAGCTCGGGGCTGGAGATCACCACGTTAACCTCCAGGTGCAGCTCTGCTGAGGAGACCTCCTGCTGGGCCTCCTGCTGGAGCTTGGGGCTGGAGGTTGCCACATTAACCTCCAGAGGGTGCTCCGCTGGGGAGACCTCCTGCTGGGCCTCCTGCTGGAGCTTGGGGCTGGAGGTTGCCACATCAACCTCCAGAGGGTGCTCCGCTGGGGAGACCTCCTGCTGGGCCTCCTGCTGGAGCTTGGGGCTGGAGGTTGCCACGTTAACCTCCAGGTGGCGCTCCTGGGTCTGGGGATGAGAGGTGCAGGCCGCCACATTAGCCTGCTTCCTCTCATAGTGGTCCAAGAATGACTGGCCGGGCTCACCAGGCATGTGAACTCGGTTCAGGAATGTGTTGAGGTCCAGCTCGAATTCCGGGCTCCCATATTCCCAGATCAGGAGATCCACGAAACCTGAAACTGTGTTCAGTTCCGTGTACCCGCTGGCCAGGTGGAGCTCCACCCACCAGTGAGCTGAGCCGACCAAACGGGATAGCAGGAACTGCGCCCATTGTTCCTCACTGGGTTTGGGGTCCTTCACACTGATAAAGTATCCCTGGGCCTGCCAAAGAAAATATTGCGGGTAGGTAGAAAAACCATTGTAAGCAGAGGGGGGATGAATGCAGGCCCACTGGGGGAAGGAGACTCCAGGGTCCAGGGGAGGAACAAAAAATGTGGCATGTCCCATATTTCCCCGCTGCATCCATTTTTTAGGTGAAGTATTCTGTTACGTAACACAAATGGAGACTGGATGCAAGCACAGGGGAAAGTCACTTTAATAGGAAAAAAAAACAAAAGTATAAGGACAGGGGGAAACGCAAAAAACCATCAGTATTGGGACAGGGGAAAAACGTAACTCAAAGGCAGGGTCAAAACAAACCATAATCCTCATGACAAAACAAAGGCTGTGGTTTACAAAAATACACGGGCAATAATCCACAGAATCACCAGAAAGTAGATCAACAAAGGCAAGGTTATATTCCACAATAGAACAAGGCAGTAATCCAAACAATCGCGAGGCTGGAGTCCATGGTCCAAGAGAGTGCAAACACATGGCACATTCATTCACATAGCTATCTAATACAGACATCCAATACTCTGCGAGGAAGCAGAAAGGGGAAGAGGTTTAAATAACTAAAATAATTAGAAACAAATGAGGTTAAACACAGAACACCTGAAACTCATAATTAAACAATAAACAGAAAACCTATCAATGAACGGGGTGGAGACATGACGTAAACCAGGAAACAGAAAACCAATGAAAATACCGAGGCTGGGACATGACGTCAAACAAAAACAAAAGCACATGGCAAAGAAAACAAAATGTAAGTTCATGAATCAGTCCTCCCCAACGGCGGTGTGGAGAATGGAATGCGGAAGTGTTTGAGTCAGCCGCTCGCTTAGTGAGCGACTCCGAGAACGAGGGGATTTCTAACAGTAGTGACATTCAGTGTATGCTGTGAACACTGACTCATTTAAAAGAAAATGTGTAATGGTAAAGTTACAGGACAGTACATTTGTCATATCTCTCCCAAATAATGTAGAAAGGACTGAATGGTGTGTACATTATAGCCTAACTGGGTAAGAATAACAGAATCTAGTTTTACACCATATGAAACATGCTTTTCATAAGAATGAAGAAATGAAAATGTGCTCTAAGCTAAATTCTTTCTTGTTCTGTACAGAAATGTTATACCAATCCTTTGTATACTGTAAGTGTGTTTTAGACACTCAATGTAATCAATAATGAATTAGCCCAAATATGAGATATATATATATATATATATATATATATATATATATATATATATATATATATATATATATATATATATATATATATATATATATATATAAAATCAAAGCGCGTTATGATCAGTTATAAATATAAATCAACCATATGGGGGAAATGTACATATATATACAGATAATTAACTACAATGGATTATAATTAATTACGAACATATTATATAAAACATATTATATAAATTATATATATATATATATATATATAGACATATATATATATATATATATATATATATATATATATATATATATATATATATATATATATATATATATATATATATATATATATATATATATATATATATATATATATATATATATATATATATATATATGGTCTAGATCAGCTTGTAGAATTAGTTTTATTCTAGTTTTAAGAGGCTGATCGGTTTGTAATCTTCATATTACTCTAAAGAGGGGGAGATTATTCTTCTGGACAAGAGGAATAATTCTCCGGTTCTGTTACTACAGTACAAATGATGTAGCGAAAAGCAAAAGGTTAAAGTGACCTTAGCTATGAGCAGCAACAGAGACAATCAAGCATGATAATAATAGGTTTTAATAAATGAATGAAACTACAAATACACACAACTAGATCTAAACAAATAATATATATATATATATATATATATATATATATATATATATATATATATATATATATATATATATATATATATATATATATATATACAGGAAAAACGAAAGTAAAGAAAGAAATGGGTGAAAATAAAAGAATGGCAAACAACACAAAGAGTTAACCTTGAGGACCAGCAAAGAATCAAATCACCTAAAATAGGGGCACAAGCTTAAAACACATCTAGAGATCACTTGAGAACGATACTTGCATTCTTTTTGCCATTGAGTTTCAGATGCATGCGAGATCCGGCGTGTTCATGAGCTGGAGTTCGCTGGTTTCTTCCGTGCCATTAACGAGAAGTTTTAACCGAATTGCATTTTGCCAAAGGGATGAAGAGGAAGGTAGTTGAAAAGTGGCTGCCGGAAAAAGAAGAGGAGCGAGGAGCATGGGGTGGAGTCGGATTAGTACTGTCTTATTACAAAGTATAGTGAAAGGCATAAAATAATGCATCCCATAGTAACGTGATATGCGTCATTAATCAGGTCATCAAGAGAGGATTAATTAGAAACCAAATTTGATAGGGTAGAAAGACATTAAAAGAGTGGTATATCCGTCCACATGGTTATAGGCATTTCAACTTATTCTAGACTTAACTACAAAATCATATTAGGTTGATTACACAGGACAAACAATGCATGCATACAAGAATACATCATATACTATTCTGGCATAGTATAATTATGGGTTAAATTCAGGGAGTGTTCCATTATGTGTGTGTGTGTGTGTGTGTGTAGGTGAGTTTGTGTGTTTGTGTGTAGATGAGTTTGCGTATTCGGCATTCCAAAAGGGCATCTGGGGAGAGATTGCCCCTGGGTGCCTGGAGAAGGGGAGGGGGTCAGTCCAAGAGACCTTTGAAGTCACCTAAGAGTGGTGGAGTCTCCTAGACTTACTGGCGCCGGGTTAGTGATTTAAGGGAGAGGGCAAAAAGTTAAAAGCTTTGCTGGGCCTAGCATTGATTTGACCAGTTTGATCCAGTCCAGACGCTACAGTTGATACATATATGAAAATAAGTGTACTTATTTAAAACACAATAAAATCATAATTATGTAAACTGTATGTTCAAGTAATGCTTAATTAGACATTATTATAAAGTGCAATTTTTAAAAGTGCACTTAAGTATATTAAGAAATATTGTCATTAATGTGTACTCTCTTTAAGTACACTTAAGTGGCCTTTAATTTAAATTATATTGAATTATCTGCGAGTACACTTTTTAAAAAGTATACTTTTAAGATTTGAAGTACACAAAAGTACAATTTTAATGCAATTAAGCACACTTCTTTTTCACAAGGGGCACCATCCATAAACAGCATCATATGCCATTTAAATTCAGCGGAATCATCCATAAACAGCGGCACCATCCATGAACAGCGGCATATGCTGTTTAAATCCAGTGGCACCATCCACAAACAGTGACACATGCTGTAAAGTCAGCGGCATCTGAGCATGCCACAGGAAGTGCCGCTACTAGATGCCGCAGCTGCGATTTGACCCTGCCCTTACTGCAAACTGGCACTAAAATCACACAAAAGATGAAGTCGGAAAGTCAGACAACAGTGGTGCAGACCCAGTTGAAAGCCAAACCCTGTCGAATTCTGTTGAAGTTGAACTCAAAGGAAATGGAGTGAACCCCTGGCCATTTTTAAGTAACCACTTTGGCTTCAAGCGCAATAAAGGCAATAGCTTTATTATGCAGTGTAAGATGTGTTTGCCCAAAGAAATGGAACTAGCAGATTATAAAAACTCAACATCAAACCTGAGCAAGCATGTAGAGATAAGTAAAATACTACTTGTACTGTTGCATTGTTAGTTAAAAAGGAGTTTTCCTAGTTTAATAACAGGCTTTTTACAAGAGACATCGGTGCATGACATTGCTAATGTTGGTTGGCACTAGCAACCTGCTGGTAACTAGTTATTAATTTTGCTAACGCTAATGATGTCCCA
This sequence comes from Cranoglanis bouderius, assembly GCA_023630585.1. Taxonomy (NCBI): domain Eukaryota; kingdom Metazoa; phylum Chordata; class Actinopteri; order Siluriformes; family Cranoglanididae; genus Cranoglanis; species Cranoglanis bouderius. The sequence continues at coordinate 7,209,375 of CM042537.1, forward strand.
TTAAAATGACCACCTGTTTGAATGTAAATAGGGATATGACTTCATATACAGTCACACAAGATTAACAACTGTGTCAGTCATAGTTCAGTTGTTTTGAAGTGTGGTAGTATGAGGTACTTATTAGTCAGTGTATTACCTGCAATAGACAGTGCTCAGCACTGTGCTCAGCACTCAGCACAGTGCTCAGCACTCTCCCTGTTTGGAGGAGAGTGGGGTGTTGGGGGTGTCAGGGATGGGTAGTACCTCTGACGGGAGGGCATGTGGTGCTCCCCGAGTAGCTCTCCCGCTTTGGGCTCCACCTGATACTCAGCTCTCACCAGTGGCTCCCCGTAGCTGTCTGCATGCAACAGCGGCCACACCCCGGGCAACGGCTTCCACTGGCCGGCAAAACCTGGTGAGGGTAGCCGCAGGGTCTCAAACCCTCGGTGACTCAGGGCTTGTCTACCTACGCATGCGAAGACTGGATCCGGCGGACTACGCGGAGGAAACCACCAGACTGGTTCAACGGGCAGGAAGGCGGAACCAGCAAAGCGTCGTGGAGCGCAATTAGGGCACAGTGAGACACAAAGGACACTGTTGACCATCCACTGCATCCCAACCTATCTCCAGTCGTCTCGACTTGTCTTGCCACTGGATCCTGATAAGAAGGGACGAGAGAGTGAGGCTGACGACCTGCGCAACTCTTCCTCACTATAATCCAATTCACGCGCGAGTCAAGACATCACAACAAAAAGTCCTGTGGCGACAGGCGAGTGGCGAAGCAGCAGGTTTGGATACACTGTAAGCTGTAGCCACAGACCTGCACACAGGCGGCCCAGGCCATCGGGTCGTTCTCTACTGGAATGAAGTAGCAGTGGAGTCCGGCAGCCCCCTGGGTGTCTGAGCAGCCCTCTTCAGGATCGCTCTGCTCACCTCCACAGCATGAGGAAGGGGCTAGAAAAGGTGCCCTAAAAATAGCCTGCTTCATCACACTCTGGCCTGCTTACCGCGGCAGGCGGGGATCCCAACCACGCGGTCGAAACACTAAGAAAACCTCGGTGACATCACTCACCTTCGGCACATGGAATGTACGCACCCTCATGGACAACCCTAAGGCTGACAGACCTGAGAGACGGACAGCACTTGTCGCACGCGAACTTGATCGGTACAACATACATATCGCAGCTCTGAGCGAAACCAGGCTCGCGGATGAAGGTCAGCTAACAGAGGCTAAGGCAGGATACACATTCTTCTGGAGTGGACGCAGTAGCGAAGAGCGTCGCGAAGCAGGGGTGGGCTTTGCTATCAGATCGAACCTGATCAACAAGCTAAGCAGCCTCCCTAAAGGACTCAACGAGCGGCTCATGCATATGCGGCTCGCCCTCAAAGGAAAGCGCTACGCCACCATCATCAGTGCGTATGCCCCCACCATGACAAATCCCGAAGAGACCAAAGACAAGTTCTATGAAGACTTGGAGACTCTCATAACGTCTGTACACAGGGAAGACAAGCTCATAATTCTCGGAGATTTTAATGCCAGAGTTGGTACAGATTGTCAGGCATGGAAGGGAGTCATTGGGAGAAATGGAGTCGGCAAAAGCAGCAGTAACGGACATCTCTTACTGAAGACCTGTGCAGCGCACGACCTCCTCATCACCAACACAGTCTTCCGTTTACCAAACCGTAACAAGACGTCTTGGATGCACCCACGCAGCAAACACTGGCACCTTATTGACTATGTCATAGTCAGGAGACGGGACAGGCAGGATGTCAGGGTGACAAAGGCCATGTGTGGTGCAGAATGCTGGACTGACCACAGACTCATCATCTCCAAAGTCAACATGCGCATCCAGCCTATGCGGCGCCCTCAAGGCAAAAAGGCTAACAAGCGACTGAACGTGACCAAGCTGGAACAGCACTCTGTGCGTCAAAATCTCTGTGAGGACCTGGACAGCAAGCTGAGCCAACTCAACCTAGGCTCAAACAGCGCAGAAGAGGACTGGACAGCTTTCCGGGACACGGTGTATAGCACTTCTCTCACTCATCTGGGCCAGAATACTCGCAAACACCAGGACTGGTTCGATGAAAATGATGAAGCGATCCAGAAGCTGCTTGACGAGAAGCGCCAAGTCCACAGAGACTTTCAGCAAGACACTTCGTCTGCCTCCAAAAAAGCAGCTTTCAAATCCATCAAAGGCAAGGTGCAGGCAAAGCTAAGAGAAATGCAGGACTCTTGGCTCAGCAACAAGGCAGACGAGATACAGAAGTATGCTGACAGCAACAACTCCAAGCGCTTCTACGATGCCCTCATGACCATCTATGGGCCACAGTCCTCTGGTACTTCTCCATTGCTAAGTGCAGATGGAACCACTCTGCTCACTGAGAAAAAAGCAATCCTGGAAAGATGGGCAAATCACTTCAACAACGTTTTGAATATGCCCTCCTCCATTAATGACGAAGCCATCGCTCTCATGCCACAGGTCGACGTTAATACATCCCTGGCACAGCCTCCAACAGAATCAGAAGTACAGAAAGCAATTAAGCTGCTCTCTAATGGCAAGGCTCCCGGCTCCGACTCCATCCCAGTTGAAATTTACCAGGAAAGAGGACCAGTCCTGGTACACAAGCTAACTGAGCTCTTCCAAACTATGTGGCAACAGGAAGTCATCCCCCAGGAACTCAAGGATGCCTCCATTGTCCATCTCTACAAGAGGAAAGGAAATAGGCAGTCTTGCGATAACCACCGTGGAATCTCCCTCCTTGCCATTGCCGGCAAGATCCTCGCTAGAGTCCTCCTAAACCGACTCATACAGCACATGGAAGACGGACACCTGCCAGAGAGTCAATGTGGCTTCAGAAAAGGGCGTGGGACAGTTGACATGATCTTCGCCGCCCGTCAACTCCAGGAGAAGTGTCAGGAACAGAACAGAGATCTCTACACGACGTTCGTTGACCTGACCAAAGCCTTCGACACTGTCAGCCGTGAAGGACTCTGGAAGATCATGAGAAAGTTTGGCTGTCCAGACAAGTTCATCAACATGGTACGTCAGTTCCACGATGGCATGCTTGCTCAAGTACTGGATGACGGCGTTTCCTCTGATGCATTCCCAGTCACCAATGGAGTCAAGCAGGGCTGTGTTCTCGCGCCTACGCTCTTCAGCATGATGTTTTCGGCGATGCTGTCAGATGCTTTCTGCAATGACGATGAAACCAACATTAAGATCAGGTTCAGGACCGATGGCAAACTGTTCAATCTACGGAGGCTACAAGCAAAGACCAAGGTGGAAGAGGACTCTGTGTGCGACTTCCTGTTCGCAGATGACTGTGCTCTCAATGCCGCCACAGTGGACAAGATGCAGCAGAGCATGAACTGCTTTTCCGCTGCCTGAAAAAGCTTTGGTCTCACCATCAGCACCGAGAAGACCGAAGTCCTACACCAACCCGCCCCGCAGAAACCATACGTAGAACCGGTCATCACCGTGGAAGGAGAACCCCTGAAAACTGTCGACAAGTTCACCTACCTTGGCAGCACGCTTTCCAGATCAGTGAACATCGATGATGAAGTTGTATTGCGGATAGCCAAGGCGAGCTCAGCATTTGGACGGCTACGTGTGTCAGTGTGGGAGAGGAGAGGCATCAAGTTGGCCACCAAGGTGAAAGTGTACAGAGCAGTTGTACTCCCCACCTTACTGTATGCTTGTGAGACATGGACAGTCTATGCACGTCATGCCAAGAAACTACACCGCTTCCACATGAACTGTCTGAGAAAGCTTCTAAAAATCTCCTGGCAAGAAAAGGTTCCAGACACAGAGGTACTCTCTAGAGCCGATCTTCCCAGTGTTCACACCTTGTTGAGGAAAGCTCAAGTCAGATGGGCAGGACACCTGGTTCGGATGCCTGACACACGCCTCCCCAAGAGGCTCTTCTATGGTGAACTAGCAGAAGGCAAGCGCTCACACGGAGGTCAGAGAAAACGCTTCAAGGACACACTCAAAGCTGCTCTCAAGAGCTTTGAGATCAACCCCAACACCTGGGAGACATTAGCGCTAGACCAACCAACCTGGCACTGCCGCACAAGCCAAGGTGCCACCGCATACGAGCAAAGCAGGACTGTTGAGGCTCAAAGGAAACGCGAGCTGCGAAAGTCCAGAGCTAACATCTTGCCCTCAGCTACAGCAGACCACATATGCCCGACATGCGGCAGAGCCTTCCGTGGTCAAATCGGCCTTATCAGCCACAGCCGGACACACCCTACCTTATCTTCTTCACTACCTATGTGATGTCCTTGGTCATCGTCGACAACGACGGACGAACATCATGTTTGGAGGAGTAGAGAGATACTGCTGAGCACAGGGACAACAACACAGCAACAAGTGACCCCTTGTCCCAAATGGCACACTCTGCCCTTGTGGCTCTCCTCCGAGTCTACACTTTGGTGAAGTCAGCTAGTGCAGACCTATGGGGCGTAAAGGCGTGAGTCCGCGAGGGTGATGGGGCTATTAATAGACAGCTTTTAGGACGGACTTGACGTTGTGACGCCAGAAAGAGGAAGATGTTGCCGGTTGTTGTTGTGTTCACTGTTGTGCTAGCCAGATGGCTTGCTATGCACAGACATCAGCTTGCTGTTTGAAGACATCGCAGAAGGCAGGATTTCTGCACATTCGTGCACATGGTTATGGCATACATTGAGCATGAGGAAATGAAATTATTCAAGATGTTTTTCACGTAAAGTTTTTTTAAAACCTCCTTTGTAGCTTATCACAAACAGCTGGTATTAACAATCAATATTGTTTTACAGGTCATTCGATTGGTCCGATATACAGGCTTAAAACGTTCTATGCCTGTGCTCCAACTTTATTTTGGTGCAAAAAGAGATCTGCACGCTGACTACCGTATAACCAGACGATCAATGAGATTATTGAGATTTTGCTGCAAATGACTGCATGTCCATGGATGGGGTCCATTTGGAGGTGCTTATTTTTCATCACGGACTTTCTCTGTCGCGAAATTTGTATGCCAAGTTGTACATAAAATTGCTCGTCTGATAAAGTAGATGGTGGCAGAAGGTCATGTAATTTGTTATCCTCGCCGAAATCAACTTGATGATGTTGGCCGTGCATTAGGGCAACTGGCAGGGAATCCTGCATTTGAAAAGGCTGTTGGCGCGATTGATGGCTGCCACATCAGAATCAAGCCACCAGGCCACAACAATTAAGACTCCTTGTGAACCTCCAAGAGCAGCTCAGCTGAAGGGACCTCCTGCTGGGTCTCTGGCTGGAGCTCGGGGCTGGAGGTTGCCACGTTTACGTCCAGGAGCAGCTCTGTTGAGGAGACCTCCTGCTGGGCCTCCTGCTGGAGCTCGGGGCTGGAGGTTGCCATGTCAACCTCTAGGAGCAGCTCCGTTGAGGAGACCTCCTGCTGGGCCTCCTTGGAGCCGACCAAACGAGAGAGGAGGAACCCCAACCACTGTTCTTCGTCAGGCTTGGGGTCCTCCAAACTCAGAAAATATATTTGGGCCTGCAAAAAAAAACATTGGGGCCAGGTGGAAAATCCATCGTAGGCGTCGGGGGGATATACAAAGGTCCATTGAGAAAAAAAAATTGAATTGTAGGCAGGCATTTTAAATGTGGCGTGGCGCGCCCTACCTTTCAGTTTATTAGGAACATTCAAAATAACTATAACCTTCAAAAGTAATGGTACAGTCTAACAATAAAACCACAAATAAACAAGGCAATATTCCCAAAAAACAACAGGGCAGTTATTCCAAAAACGCTAGGCAATAATCCCAACACTCACAGGGCAAAAATCCAGGAAGTCACGAGACAATAATCCTAAATCGAGGAAAAGCGAGGAAAACAAAGACATGGAGGAATATTTCAAGAAGTCACGAGGCATGAATCCAATAACCAGGGAACGCCTGGTAAACAAAAATATAGAAAGATCTATGATTCTTTATCTTTGCTTCGTCACTACTTTTAGTTATCATCATTAACGACACTACTTTTAGTTACATTTCGTTACATAGAGCTAATACTCTGCTACGAAGCGGACACAAACAGGGGCTTAAGTAACATGGGTAATTCAAAGCAAACAAGATCAAACACACAACACCTGGAAACAATAATCACACAATAACAGGAGAACCATTGACAGAACATGGGAGGAAACATGATGGGAAACAAAACCAATGGACCAATAAGGAAGAGGGGGCAGAGACATGACGTAACCAAAAACAAAAGAGCACATGGCAACGTAAACAAAACCAGAGTTCATGAATCAGTCTGGAGATTTTTATGAATCACGCTGGAATGCGCTCAGTGGAATGCGAACTGCGCTATTCCGCTAGCCTCTGCTAGCAGCATAGCGAGGGGGAGATTCTAACAGGTACTCAACTAAGTCATCAGTTAGAGTGTACATCCCAAATTAAAGCCTATAACCTGGTATGAAATTATATACTTATATTTTCCCAGAATCCTTGTTTCCCAATTAAACCTTTACTGTGAGAGATTTTACTGGATTTACTCCGTAATAAACCCTTTTGATGCAAGTTTCACACTTAATTAATAGGATTTCAATCCTGTGTCAACACCAATTCTACTACTACTACTACTACTACTACTACTACTAATAATAATAATAATACACAGAATCCCTTTAATACCTACGTTTTTATTAACTAGAATTATTATGTTTTAACTTCATTCTTTGTTATATTTTCAATGAAGCAACTTTCAAACACAATCACCCTCTTTCAATACAATCATTCACTTTGAGGGTTAACAATAACTACTCAGAGTTCAAACTGAAAGTAAATAACCCTTAAAATAACAAATCAAAACCTTACCCCACCCAGCTGGGATTTTGAGTCACGTATAGTGCACTATAGTTGGAGCTCAAAGACTTTGTTTGCAAGTTTCGGGTACTCACGACCACTCCAGACTTTTGTATAGGCCTCGCATGAATTTAAACACTTTCCGTGCAGGAATCCTTCACACAAACCAGCGAACCGAAGAAAAGAACATCCCATCCACGTTGATAAATGGTTATTGAAGACTCTGTTCCTCCACAACAGCTCACACAACCTCTCAATGCGTTCGCCTTCCCATTTCAGTCTTGTCACCTGCCTCGCGGAAACTCTGCACCAGGCGGAAAACTCTGCACCAGGGGGAAACTCTGAACGAGGTGGAAACTCTGTCTGCCAGAATCACCAACGAACACCCGCTCAATACGGTTCAGTGTCGCACGGAAAAGTTACTTAAATTTAACAAGGTCTTTACTCACCAAAGTCAGGAAATTAAACCGTCAAATGTTTAACAAAACTCCGTTCTTCTTCAGATTTATCCTCTTTGTTTTTGTTTTTCTTCTCTTCTCCTCTCGTGCTCCATCCTAGCACATCTCTCCTCTTCTTCTTTAATAATTAATTAATAATAATAATTAGTTACATTCATATAGCACTTTTCTAGACACTCAAAGCACTTTACATAGTATGGGGGGAAATCTCCTCAACCACCACCAGTGTGTAGCATCCACCTGGATGATGCAACGGGAGCCATAGTGCTCCAGAACACCCACCACACATCAGCTATTGGTGGAGAGGAGAGATATAGCCAATTCAGGGATGGAGATTATTAGGGGGCCATGATAGACAAGGGCCAATTTCGCCAGGACGATACCCCTATTCTTTACAAGAAGTGGCCTGGGGTTTTTAATGACCACAGAGAGTCAGGACCTTGGTTTAACATCTGATGGTGCTCTTTTTACAGTATAGTGTTCCCATAACTATACTGGGGCATTAGAACCCACACAGACTACAGGGAGAGCACCACCTACTGGCCTCCCTAATACCACTTCCAGCAGCAACCTTAGTTTTCCCCAGGAGGTCTCCCATCCAGGTACTGGCCAGGCTCAACCATGCTTAGGTTCAGCAGGGAAACCAGGCGAGAACTGCAGGGTGATATGGCTCTGGCTCTTTCCACCCTGGAAAACCATGGCCGTTTTCAAAACCAGAAACGAACGTAAATCTCCTGTAAACAGGGGTACAATCTTAACGCATATATAGATCCATTAACTATACTTGCATGGCGTAAGTGTTGTCATTTGGAAAGTTTTGCGCGAGGTCGTGTCGAGTTTGCTGGTTCGTCGTGCTGTTTGAAAAGGCGTGGGCCGTGAGGCAGTTGTATCTTGCCCGGGAGAGAGACTGTGGCTCCCTCTTCCCAGGGCACGTGGCCCCAGGGGAGGGAAACCTGAAGTGAATCTGGAGAGACACTGAAGAGTGACTCTAGAGTGTGAAGAGAGTAGAGAGTGAGAAGAAGTGAGCCTGAATGCATGTTGTTGTTTTAAAGACAACACCAACGTACACGCCTCTCTAGGCTATTGGCCAATCAGGAAGTTGGATTTATTGGCGGGATGAACTCTTTTTGTCTGGTCTGAATTTGCTTGTCCTGGGAGGAGCCGGTTTAAACTGTATTACATATGAAATTAAGAAAAATCATGAAATAATGTATCCCAGTGTAATGTGATATGCATAATCAATCAGGGTATCAAGAGACGATTAATTACATATCAAATTCGATGGAATTATAGAAAATATTACAGGTAAAACATTGTTACAGACATTTAAAATGATATCCTAAATTAAACTATCTACAATCATTATAGTTAGGTTACATAAACACACAATACATGCAAATAAGAAAACTTCACACTATTTGGACATCGAATAATTACATATAATTACATGTTACATTCAAAAGAGATTCTTCCATTGTGTGTGTGCGCGTGCGTGCGCGTGTAGGTAAGCTTTGTGTGTGTGCGCGTGTGTGTGCGCGGGCGTGCACGTGTAGGTAAGCTTTGTGTGTGTGTTTGTGTGTGTGTGTGTGTGTGTGTGTCTGAAGAGGGGGGTCGTGTCCCCTGTAGCATTCCGATGGCATCTGGTTGAACACCAGAGGGGGGTTATATGGTTTCACAGCTCAAAGAAACAGAGAAACTTCTTTGTTAAGTCCAGGCTGATTCAGAAATCAGTTTGATACATTCAGACATTACAGTCCCCCCTTTTCAGACAATGATGTCCAGGTGTGGACATCGTTGGGCAACAGTCGTCATGGTGATCGGATGACAAGTGGATCAAACTGATCGATCAGCGGGTGGCTCCTAAATGTCCTCAGCCTTTGCTTCCTTAGGCTGAGGGTCCATCTTGATGTGTTTGTTTGTGTGCCCTCTAGGGCCAGTTCAGAGACAGGGTAAGTGGTTGGTTTCTTCCACAGCCTTTTCGGCAGAAGTCCTCTGCTTGGCATAGGCCTTGTGGATTCTGCCTGGTGAAACATTGAGCAGTGGGCTTCCACCCCCCCTTTGGAATTAGGGAGTGGTGGCTGGGAGGCTTGCGCCCACTGGCTTGCGCCCACCACTCTGTGGTGAGCATTTACCTTCTCTGGTCACTTTGCAGCAGGTATGACCAGTTCAGTTCACTGTGAACAGTGTTAAGTCCATCTGTGAAAGTGTACCCTGGTTGTGCTGAAGTATGGATTTCAGCTCGGGTCGCCAGCAGGTGGGTTTGCAGGCCTTGACCGTAGCGTTCCTTTCTTTTCAGTTCACTTTCTGCTCTGGCTAGGAGAGCTTCACCTGTTGGAGTTTCCTGTTGAGTTCCTCTCTGGATTCTTTCTCCAACTGCTCTCGGTTCTCGGTCTCTGCATGAGGCTCTGCCAGGGCCCTTTGTAGTTTTTCCACTGCCTCTCGGAGCTCTGGGTCCACTTCACCTTCTGTCCCATGCTGGTTCTGGGTCTCGAGGAGTATGCTGATCTACACAGCTTTGAGCATGGGCCTAGTTCCTTCAGGCCTCCTCGTTCTGGAGCTTGAGCGTGCTGCTTCTTGCTCCGGGTGGACCTTGCTCTTTTCACTGAGTCGTGCCTGGGCGACAAGGTTTTGTGCGAGGCTCCTGATGATCTCTGCCCATCCTTTGGGGTTCTGGATCGGATCATCCAGCTGCTCTCTGCTTATGTGCCGTAGGTCACCAGCAGCTTGCAACAGGAACGCAGTCGTCATGACACACAGCCAGGTCTAGAGGTGTTCCCAGTGGGTGGCGGGACTGGATGATAGGGACACGGTGGCTCACTGTTGACGAGAGAGAAAGAACACCAAAGGCCATACAAGTCCGCGCAGAATTAATGAGCTACAGTGATACTGAATTTGGTACACAGGGTGTATAAATTTGGCTAACTGGTATAGATAGTTAGTGGTACGTAGGCCAGATACTTATGGTCTTTGGCCATAAATGGCCAGGCAGGACCAATTTGTGTGGGTAAACGCCGGATCTAAGTAGAGATTTGGACAGGCAGCAGCCTAGTGGGTCATCTTAAAGACAATGGCTGCCTGGGTCATCAATCTAGCATTTAGCTTTCCTTGCTGGTTCTCATAGGCTCTGCCTGTATGTGAACTTTGAGAGACAAGTCACAACAGAACAGCAGCTAACACAAAGGAAAACAAAATTGAAACAATTAAAGGAGGGAAAAATAAAATAAGATGCAAATGATAAACACAGGTATAGATAGAGAAAAATAGAAGACTTAAGTTAGCTATCACGCATGGGGTTTATGACAGGCCTGCCGGAGTGGGGGCGCTGTTGAGTCATAACCCCTATGGAGACAGTATGGCTTAAGAGGGAGAGAGAGCTGGGCCAAACACTTAAATAATCAGAGATGTCATGGCTTATACTAAGTGGATGGACAATATGCCCTTTACATATGCCTTGGGTGAATTGAGGTTGCTCAGATGAGAATCAGTGGTGAAGCCAACCTATCTGACGGTCCCCAAACACTCAACTGCAGTGTGACTCAGGGCCCCTCGCTTTCTCGTACCACGGTGCGACCACTCAACCAGCTATGACCTTTAGCACAATTGGGTAGCGGTCAGGGGAGGCATGCCAACTGCCAGGCTGCAGAGCCGGAATCGGGTTTCCTCCTAAAACCCTTTTTGGGGTCAGCTGCCTCTGTGGCAAGCTGCGCCAGATGGGCAGGTCTGTTGGTAAGGAGCCTTACTGTGGGTACGTAACCCAACTGCTCTGGTGGTCAGTTGGCCTCGTCTGCCTTTTCACCTGGAGTGCTCAAGTGCTGATGTCGCCCGCGTGCCGCCTACCAATGGTATGAGGGCCGAGGCGTCCGACGCGCACACCCACAGCCAGCGCTGGGTCCGCCAGTCCAGGCGACTCCATTCACAGGATTCAACCTGGGGACAACCGTCGCTTCTCTGCAGAGCACTAAGGTGAGCGTTACCTGCAAGTATACAAATGGCTGAACAAATGTAACTTGATATTAATTTACAATTTCAGTTTAAACCTTGTTTAAATTAAATCTAAATTAAAGCAGGTGTAGGGTAAGAGATAAAGCCGATACCTATAGTAATCAGACTCACTCAATTAATGAGAAAGATAGAAATATAGAAATAAGGAAATAATGAACCGTTCATGAAATCAGAAGTACGAATTAAAAGAGAAAAGAGAAGGAAGCCTTCTCTATCTGTGAATGTCCTGAGGAGAAGTCCTACTAATAGGGAGGCACCAATGGACAACACAGAAGCCTGATTTAAATCTTACTTAAACTTGGCTTTAGTTCAAACTAAGCAAGCGTGCATCGTAAGAAAGGCTGAAATAAAAGAGTTACCGAATGGTAATAAAAATGAAATAAAAGAAATGCAAGACATGAAAATATAAAAAGGGAAAAACCCCAATAGTAGTCCAAAAGACTAGAAATGAAAATGAAGTAGAAAGGGGGAAATTGAAATAAAAGAGAAGTCAAATGAAATTAAAAGGGAAATAGAGTGGACCTAGCTAAGAAGGACCACAAGGTGGCGGCAGTGGGCTTACGCCACGGTGAGTAAGGAGGGGGTTAGGTTACCATGCGTTAGACGCTCAAGAGGGCGGCCCTCTGGTGGTCAGTCAGAGGTACTGTGCCCTACCTACCCTAAACTCAGACCAGTGTGAAATCGGCACGCGTTCCCTAGGAGACGGCTTTAATGGCGATTTCATTCATGACCACGAGAACAAAGAGAACTTTTTAGATCTCAGGGATCCTTTTGTGCTATTTATGCACAAGAAATGTGGGCAGGATTTCTTCGCTGCCATGCACACAAAATCATAACGGGATTTCTTTGCCGTTGTCTAAATCTTACACTTGATCAGAGTGTAGAGGGCTCCCTTATACATATCAATCAAATATTTGCCAGCAGCGATATTGATTGGGTATGCACACGGTGCGTGTTTTGGTTAGCTACGCCAAGATTGTGCGCCGACGGGAGTGACATCGCTTAGTCGAATACATTGGTCCTACGCAATGAATCGAATCTAGCAATATAATAATAAGGCCTTTTAGAAAGATAAGAGGAACATCGCTCAAATCGATCTTTTTACTGCACTGGAAGAAGATTTCTTCGTTCTTACCAGGCGATTACACAATTAAAAATGTGCTGTACTGCGATTTCATCGTCTTCAGACACAAGTTTAATGTTATGACTGCAGTTTTAACTTTAAGCACCTAATCGCGGCTAAATTTGTCAGACAAATATGGCGCTGTGATATGAGCTTAAAGCTTTTCAGTTATCACGGAGTGGGGGAGGGGAGTCGCGTTGCGACTTGGCTCACTGACTCGGTTCACTCACTGACTCGGTTCACCTGGCGAGGGCGCGAAAATACAACACATCTAATAGCACAAAAATCTAATAAAACACGCTTAGATTGAAACGGAATTGTTCACGAAATAAAGTTTAAAACACTGCCCGCATTCTCTCCACCATAAAATGTAACGAATCAAGAGCATTACTAGCATTATTCTTTTCCACCAGAATAATGAAATGGATCAACTTTAAACATGAAAAACAAAACAGAAGTGCACGCTTGGATTCAATGCACCTTTTTAAAGGAGACAAGTTTTAAAGCGTGCCTGCGTTATCTACCAGAATGTGTAGTAACTCGGATGAATCTGCAATGTTTAAAATTATTCTCCACCAGTTACGATTTATGTAACAAATTAAAAGATGTTTAACATGTTTAAATGTATTCTCCAATTTATGTAAGGAATTAGCTCGAATAGCGTGAAATATATTTATATATCTAATCAACGCGTGTTGTGACCAGTTATAAATATACATCAGCCATGAAAGGGAATTCATATAGGTGCACATATACGTATATATAATTAACTACAACGGATTATAATTAATTATGACTATGTATGTGGCCTAGATCAGCTTTATGAACTCTAAAGAGTGAGTTTATCCTTCCGGCCAGGAAGAATTAACCCACGAGGTTTGTTATTAAAGATTAGAGCGGGTAACGAGATCTTATGCAGCATTTAATTGACTCATCACGTGAACAAAACAGAGAAAATCAAGCGTGGGATAATAGATTTTAATAGTTAGATGTAACTATGGATACACACGACTAACTCTAAGCAAAACATACATATATACACATCTATATACAGGGAGGGAAAAGGGATAGAGAGAAAGTAATGAAAGAAAAGGGAAACAGACAAAAACACAACTAATTAGCCTTTTTCAGAACCAGCACGATCTTAATTCTCCTGTAAACAGGGGTCCAATCTTAAACACAGATATAGATCATTAACTATACTTGCATAGCCCCAGTTGTGAAAGTTTGCATGAGGTCGTGTTGAGTTCATTGCGCCGTTTGAAAAGGCATGACGTGAAGTAGTTCCATTCTGTGTCTGGGAGAGAGAGATCCTGGTTTCCTCTTCCCGGGGCACGTGGCCCCGGGGAGGGAAACCGGAAGGAGTGTAGAGTTACTGAAGAGACGAAGAGAAGACTGAACTCTAAGAGAGAGAGCCACGGAGCGTGGTGTTGTTTTAAAAACAACACCAACGCACACGCCTCTTTGGGCTATGGGCCAATCAGGAAGCTGGATTTGCATGTCCGGATGAACTCTCTTTGTCTGGTCTTGGACCCTAATTTAAATGTCCGGGGAGGAGCTGGTTTATACCGTATTATATATGAAATTAAGAGGAAACATGAAATAATGTATCCCATTGCAATATGATATGCATAATCAATCAGGGTATCTTGAGACGATTAACTACATACCAAATTCGAAGGACTTGTAAAGAATATTGCAAATAAAACCTGGTTACAGACATTTAAAATGATATCCTAAATTAAAACTATCTAACATCATTAAGGTTAGGTTACATGAACATACAATATATGTAAACAAGATAACATCACACTATTTAGGCATCGAATAATTACATATAATTACATGTTACATTGAAAAGAGAGAGATTTCTCCATTGTGTGTGGTTCAGCTCCTTCACTGACAGTCTGTTGATCCATCTTTCTATGATGTCCTCTGTACGCCGTAGTGACCTCAGGCCGAGGTCCTCTGCCACCGCTTTTACATCCTTAAACTCTGTTCCTACAGTGTCCATTAGTCTCCTGAGTGTTGTGAACTTGTTTGATTGTGTGATTCGATCAATACCTGGAGAACTGTCCTTAATGTCCATTCGTCCTCCTCCCACTAAAGGCTCTTCTAGGAGCCAGTACAGTGAGACAGCAGGGCCTTGAGATCCACATTCAAACAGAGACCATGTTTTAAAAACACTGCGATAAAAGTTAGACATGTTGGAAACATTTAAAACAGTTGTGTTCATTATAAATAAGGTGCGATCGCAATCAAAATCATTAACTTTCTTCAATATAAAACTTGTAACATCTCCCCAAACCAGGGAATCAGAACTGATCAGCTACTTTTGTATGGTTTGAAACCGGAAGGCTGTGGTTCTGCTTTTGATGTCTACGAGTCCATGACCTCCTTCTTCTTTGGGGAGAAAGAGAACGCTCTGCGGAACCCAGTGTAGTTTGTCCCACACAAAACTAACTAGTAGAGCTTGTACCTTCTCAATTAACCCAGTAGGGGGCTCCAGGCAAGCTAAGCGATGCCATAGCATTGAGGCTACTAAGTTATTAGCCACTAGTACCCTCCACTTGAGTGACATATTTGGTTTGAGCCATTCCCATTTTTTTAGTTTGCCTTCTATTTTTTCCTTAACTCCTTCCCAGTTTTTCTTTTCTTCATTTAAGTAAATTCCCAGGTATTTAAATCCTCCTTTTTTCCATTCTAGCCCACCTGGTAATTTTGGCAAACCTTGTGACCAACTTCCTATTGCGATTGCTTTGCTCTTTTTCCAGTTGGTTTTGGAGGAAGAAACTAAGCCAAAATCAAAAACCACCTTTTCTAAAATCTTGATCTTGGTTTGGTTTTGTACTAAAATCATGACATCATCGGCATAAGCAGATAAAACATGTGGAACATTAAAACCAGGTACAATAAAACCATTTAAAGACTCTCGTAGTCCATGTAAAAAAGGTTCAATCGCTAGAGTGTATAACATACCTGATAATGAACATCCTTGTCTTATTCCCCTCTGTACTTTAAAAGGTGCACTTAACCCTCCGTTGATCTTGAGTACACTTTCAACATCCTGGTACATCACCTTCATCATCGCTATAAGACTGGGGCTGAGACCAAACGCCTCCAGAGTTTTCCAGAGGTACTGATGCTCAACCCTGTCAAAAGCTTTTTCTTGGTCCAGTAAAATCAGACCAAGATCGACTGCCAATGACCTAGAGACATCCAAAATGTCCCGAATTAATGAGATATTGTCAGTGATGGACCTATTGGGCACACAATATGTTTGGTCTTTTTGGATTATGGAGTCCATGATGTCTCTGAGAGAGGTTAGCCAGCGCTTTTGACATAATTTTATAGTCTGTGCATAGCAGTGACACTGGACGCCAGTTCCTAATGTCCTGGAGATCTCCTTTTTTGGGGAGAAGTGTAATCACTGCTCTCCGGCTGCTCAGGGGTAGACACATTTCTCTGCAGCTTTCCTGAAGGACCACCAGCAGATCTTCTCCCAGTTCTTTCCAGAAGAACCTGTAGAATTCCACTGGCAGGCCATTGATTCCAGGTGCTTTTCCTCCTGGCATGGTGTTTAATGCAGCCTGCAGCTCCTCCAGAACCAGCGGACCTTCTAGTGCTGCGTTGTCCTCTGAGGAGACTTTTGGAAGTCATTGGTAGAAGGTGTCTAACAGCTCCTTGTTGTCCCTGTGTTCACTCCTGTACAGGTCTTGGTAAAAGTTCATGGCATACCGTCGGATCTCATTAGTGTGTGTTATGTCTTGTCCTTTTCCGGTGTGAAGTGTATGTATGAATCTGCTCTGTCCACTCTTTTTTTCCAGTCCAAAGAAGAACTTTCATGGAGCATCCATTTTGTTAGTTCCTTTGAATCTGGACTGGATGAGAGCACCTTGCGCTTTTGTACCCAATAAATCCGCCATTAACGCTTTTTTCACTTTAAGGTTCTCAACATGCCTTCTATCTCCTGTGGATTCAATCAAAGCCTGGAGTTCCACTATTCTTATCTCCAGGTCACTTAATGACTTGGTAATGTCCCGTGTGATGTTGACCGTGTACTCATGACAGAGCTGCTGGATTAAAAGCTTACCATGGTCCCACCATTGTCTACAGGAGGAGAATAAACCCTTCTCATTTTTAAAACAGGTCCAAAAAAATCTAAAAGCCTCAGTAAAATTTGCATCGTCTAGTAAAGACACATTAAAATGCCAGTACGCACTTTTGGGCTTCAGATTTGCAATAAAAACATGTAACTAGAGAATGATCAGAGAAGCAAACTGGTGTTATTAAGCTAGATTTAAAAACATTAAAATAATGTTTTAAACAGTAGAATCTGTCTAATTTAGCTAGAGAAATAAGACCATCTCAAAATGTGCCCACGTGTACTGCCGTTCGGTTACATGTAGTCTTCTCCATACATCTACCAGATCATGAGTTTTTCTGAGGTGTGTTAATGTATTCTTCGATGCTGCATGTGGTTCTATGTGGTTCCTGTCTATGGAGTCATTTTGTGTGCAGTTAAAATCTCCTCCAATAAACACATAATCGTTGGGGTCACAGCTGGTTAAAAGTTCACTTAGTTTGTTTAAAAATAAAACTCTTTCGGGACCTCTGGTTGGAGCATAAACATTAATTAGCGTCAGTTTGAAGCATTCATATTTTGAATTGATTAAAAGTAGTCTGCCAGAGATCACTTCCTGTTTGGTATAAGATTCAGGTAAGAAGTGTTTTGCAAACAGAACCCCCACTCCTGCGCTCACTGAGCTCTCGGAGCTTAACACTACTTCCCCTTCCCATTCTAAATTCCATTTATACTCATTGCCTTTGTCACTATGGCTTTCCTGCATGAACATTACATCTATTTGCTTTAATTTAACTAGATCATAAAGTTCTGCTCATTTTCGTGCATCTCTTCCTCCCCTTATATTTAAGGAAGCAATGTTGAAATGAGTTATGAAAAAAAAGAAAAAAAAGAAAAAGAAAGAGAGAGTAATCATCATCATTGCACAGGCTTAGTTTATACACTCTCCTCATCTTCCTGTATCAGATCTTGCCTTGCTTTCATCAAAAACTTTCTTAGTCTGTGTTTTTCCGGATCTGTGAAGTTCTTGTTCTTTTTCTTTATTACGGTAGTAATAGATTTCACGAAGTTGTGTTTATTTGGGAAGTATTGCTCTATTTTGACTCCTTTCATATTTTTGGTTTTTAGAAGAAACTGTTAAATTTCTTTTACTTTGTATGTTCCTGTTGGTTCGTTACCGATCTATCCATCCCCATCACTGTCTGTTTCTACACTGGTGTCCTGGTCGCTGCTCAGTTCTGTCTCCGTTTCTTTACCAGTTCTGATCTGCTTTTCTTTTTTTGTTTCGGCTAAACCTTTTTTTCTGGATTGTGAGCCACTGTTTCCTTCTTTTAATTTTCTTTTTGACCTGACCAGAGTAAAGCCACTATCACCTATGGCCACGTCTATGTCCGTACACTCATCAGTGTTTTGGCTGTCAGCTGGCTGTGTATTAATTTCAGTGTTTTTATTCACGTTACCTTGTGATTTTTCATTTTCTGTCTCCATATGATTTATTTCTGGTTCAGTATTTTTTCTCCCTTCCTGAGTTTCTGTGTTTGTTTCCTGCTGTTTATTTTCTTCCTGATCCTCTGTGTATGTGTTATCCTCTACACTGTCCTGTTTATCTTCACCCTGTTCCCTTTCCTGATTATTCTCTTTTACGGTTCCTGCCCCCTGTTCACTTGTTGCCTGTCCCTTGGGACAGTTCCTAACTAGGTGTCCCTCCTGGCCGCACCCAAAACACTTTAAACCTCCGGAAGTTGCAAAAATAGTGAACTCCTCTCCATCCAGCTTTAATTTGAATGTTACATTTAGATCTTCTTCTCTGTTGTTGAGAACCATGAAAGCCTGTCTCCTATAGGAGTAGATATGCTTCAGCTCTGGGTCTTTACAGCCTGTAGGTATCGTTTTGATAGGTGATATTACTTTACCGAATCTGGACAACTGTTTACAGAGATCTTCATCATCAATAAAGGGGGGCACATTAGATAAGATCACTCGTTTAGCGGGGGCGCTAAGGGGGAAAACTTTCACCAACGTGTCTTTGATGACGACGCCATTAGAAACTACAACCTCGGCTTTGTGAACCTCATCCACAAACATGACCACCGCCTTATTCATCCGCACGGCGGTTATAATGCTCTTCGCCCCGATTAGTTTAGCCACCGCTGCAGCGCATTCCTCTACCGAGCACGCGGCCATCACTATAACACTTTAAACCCGTGCCTCCGGGTTAAGTTTTAAACGCCATGATGCTGGCAGCAAGCCTCCGCGCCGGCGTCTTACACACACTCAAACAAACAAACAAACACACACACACACACACACACACACACAGAAAAACACACTACTCACCGACTTTGCACACTATACAACACAAAAAGATAGCAAAAGATAAGAGTTTTCACTCGCACGCTCCGTCCACGCTCACACACTCACTCACGCATGCGCAGAGAGAGAGAGAGAGAGAGAGAGATCTGAGCACAGAGTCATGTGTGTGTGTGTGTGTATATAGATGTACACAGTACAATAAAATCACAGAAAAGCAAAAGTACAAAATTAAAGCAAAATAAAGAGCCTCTTGAGTTGTGGCAAGCCTGCCTCCTATTTCCTCATTTCCCTCCGAACCAAAAAGGAATTATTACACTTTGTTGAATACTGTGAAGGATTGGCATCCCATCCTGGGTTAATTCTCCTGATATAGCACTGGAAATACTGTGACCCTGACCTTTTTACTTTATTGTAGGTGGAGTCCTTGTTACTATTTTACTAGTTAATATGTTAGTATGACAGTTTGAGACCTAGACATGAAGAGACAGGCACACACACTCTTTCCGGTATGATTTATTATCAGAATATGTTTTCTTCAGCCTTTTCACTTATTATTTATTCATTGGGCAGGTTTTCTTAGAATGAGCATTTTGTTTTGATACTTGGGTAGGTGTTGCACAGAAATGTACATAATAACATTAGAATCATAATGAATTGCCAGTAACTACTAGGCCTGTTGCTCCAAAAAGACATGACATCATATGCATTATGCTGTCATTCAAAAATTGGGGGTGTAATCAATTTCCAAACTATAAAAGCATCAAAACTGTTTCAGCCATAAGCCATTTGATTGTGACTTTTTACAGTTTTTACAGAATGCTGTACTCATGAACCTGACGAAGTTTAACCAGTCTGATCGCTGTGTGCATTTCTCCTGTCCAGAGAGATTAGTATCTCCTGCAGTTTATATCTTACTCTATGTGTGTTCAGCTGCTGTGGTTCTGCTAACAATGTGTGGAAATCTGCTTGTCATCATCTCAGTTTTTCACTTCAAGACACTTCACACACCAGCAAACATGCTCGTGCTCTCTCTGGCAGATTTCTTCATCGGTGCTTTACTCATGCCGTCTATGTTAATCTGGATGACTGAGTCGTGCTGGATTTTTGGGAGAGGCTTCTGTACCATTTTTTTCTTGATTGGTGGTGTCCTTATGAGCCTATCCATCTATAATATTACACTTATCACTGTAGATCGGTATTTGGCTCTCTCAAACCCATTTCTCTACACAAACACAATCTCTAGGAGGACTATGTGCATTGTGATTTATTCTAACTGGTGTGTGTGTCTGGTGTTTGTCATGGCAGTCTTTTATTTCAATGGAAACTTAATGGGTTTTGTAATGTGTCCTGGAGAGTGTATTTACTTTCTGAATGAGGTTTGGTCTGTAATTGATCTTGTATATTCATTTATATTTCCATGTTCTGTCATAATCATATTGTATACTCGGGTTTTTGTGATTGCTAAGAAACATGCCACTGCTATCAGGGAGCTTAATAATTACACACGGCCTAAAACACAGAAAATAGCCTCAGACTCAATGAAATCTGAGAGAAAAGCAGCTAAAATCCTCGGCATTTTAGTGTCTGTGTTTATGTTTTGTTTACTTCCATATTTTATTTACAGTTTATTAGGCAACATTATTGAACTACAGACAGAAACTATTCATAAAGTCATTATCATTCTTTATCTAAATTCCACCATTAATCATTTCATTTCAAATATTCCAAACAGACTCTACATTAATCAATGTTCTTTCATGAGCATATTTCACTGCTTCTGATGACATTGCTACAATTGCAGATATTGTTATTGTATTGTATATAAAATAAGCTCCTGTAACAAATGAAATTATATAAAATATATTGTACTGTATTATATTATAAAATAGCAATATTTGGTTTGCCTTTATAAATAGTGAGGGAAACTTTCCAGTGCACATATCCACTCCAATTTACTGGCATAATATATTTTGTCTTGGTACTTATAATTATGAGGTCCAC